>VZRW01014158.1:214311-250592 GCA_013398125.1 Aegotheles bennettii
GCAAGCGGCTGCGCACCGAGCGCGGCGGCGCCCAGCCCGTGGAGCGGAACCTCTTCAAGCTGGTGGCCACCGTGTCCTCCAAGGTGCGGTGGCGCGCCGGGCCGGTGCGGGCGGGGGCGGTTGAGTGCAGCCGTCGCGTGTCGCGGCCCTCTCGGAGGGGCTCTGGAAAGCGGGAAGCTTCCTCCAGGCTCGCCGTGCTGCTCCGGGCGGGTCTGTCGGGATCCCGTGCGGGGGCGAGGTTCTTGGGGAGCCCGGAGAGCAGCGTGTGGGTGCGAGGTGCTGTTCTGCCGCCGTAAACGCGGGTGCGCGGCCTTCCCGGTGCCCGGCCGGGAGCGTGGCTGCGTGCGGGGCGGTGACCGCCGCGGGAAAGCAGCGCCCAGCACCGCTCCTGGCTCCCAGGCTCCAGAACAGGCAGCGGGGGAACCCCAGTTCCTGCTCCTGGAGGTGCTGACGCTCAGCCCGACAAGGCCAGCGGCTGGCACCCGCTGTACGGTCTCCTGTGTGGAATAAAACTGCCTTTTCTGGAACCTGGCCTTTATAGGAGACTCCAAAGGACATCGTGTCTTACGTTTAGGACGGTCACAGTCGTCCAAAGGCACGTGGGGTTTTTTTGGAGAGTTATTCTGTACCATAAAGTGTATTGTTTAAAAATCAAATTGAAGCAGCCTCACAATTTATAAATATCTCACGCTTTTCCCCCCGATATCACGAGTGTTACCATAGCTGTGCTGCTTAAAGCAGTAATAGAAGGTACCTGAATGTTGTTAGGAACGTTGGTCCCGCAGTCTGCAAACAGGAGGCACCAACAATCCTTATGAATCGCCTCCATGGAGAAGTGTGACTTACTGTGGTGGTGGTGTCCTTATATTCCTCCTCCTTGTCCCTCTCCCCAGAACGAACCAGTTCAGAAGTACGTTCAAGAAGTGCTCACTCGAGACAAAGCAGCTCAAATTCTGCGTCCCCCTTCAGGAAGCACTCAGCGAATCATTCAGGAACTCCGCTCTTCCAAGCAAGAGAAGAGGAAGGAGAACCGGTACCGTGTGGTAGCCAGCCATCGACCCAACTGTGCCGAGACAGCTGCACCCGCCAGCAATGGCGAGGCCTCAGCTGATGGTGACAGATCAGACACTGAAGCAACGGAAGATGCTTCCCAAAAGGAGGGCAGTGCTGCGGATAAGAGCTCGGACTGCTGTGGGAAATTCCAGTTGTTTGATATCGTACAAGAAGATGAGGTGGTGGGAGACTCCAGTGTAACTGCTGCAAACCCACAGGTCAGCAAACAAACGTGGTGTACTTGAAGTGCTTTGATAGCACTGTTGACTGGTGTGTGCGGGCGAAATGGCTGCTGTAGAAGTTTTTTGGCGTTGTAAGTATTCCACTATGCAATAGGAGCATTAACTACGTATTTTTAGGTTGGAACAGTTAATACATTGCACAGGAAGAACTTTCATGAGGATGCTGAAGTGCAGTAATGTCATTGAGACAGACAGCTGTGTGGAGTTGGCTGCTACAGGAAGGGCTTGTACCTCCCTGTTATTCTGTACCCTGTTCTGATGTCTAAATTCTCACATTCATCTGTCAGGTGGATCTCTGTGGTTTTTTATTAACTTCTCTACCTAGAAAAAGAAAAAATCTAATCCAATGTCTTCTCATCCACCCAGATGCCTCAGAATTTCACTCGCAGGCAAAATTCACTACAGGAAAAGATACTATAGGAAAAGGCCTCCCTTTCTCGTAATTCCAATATAAGGTTTTGTTGTATGTTTTGACTTTAGCAGAATTCTAGGAGTTTGGCAGGCTGCTTAACCCCTACATCCTATTTTCAATGGCATTATGAGTTAAATATGTTTCCAGTTGGAGGACTATCTGCTCAATATCTAGCATGGTTTTAAGTATGAAGCAGCTCTGGCTCTACATACAGGCTATTGAGCAGATTTTGTATTAGACTCATAACCATATGGAAAAGGAGGTAAGAGGGCTGTACACTTTCTTTAGTAGTTCCTTCACTGTATGCTTTACTTACGCAGCCCATCACAAATGAAAAAAACTGAAATACTTACTGTTTAGAAGGTGGTACTTGGATGAGGAAGAGCCCAACCAGCTGTCATCCTTCAATGTTTCTTACTGCTTATTTCAGGGCTTTGCTGTCAAACTTCAGTACGAACTCTCACTTTCTATTAAGCTATGGCAGGTAGTTCAAACAGGTATTTGAGATCTGTTAGTTAACTGTTATCTATCACTCTGCTGATCAGAAAAACAGAAATTAAACCGAGGCAACATCAGAGTTTTTTTTCCTTTCCTACAGCTAGCAGTAAGTGTTGAAAGCAAGAAGTAAGCTTTCTCTTTCATTCTCTAAGTATTTTGAATGAATGAAAGGCTGGTCCTAGCTTTTCTTTGGAATTACTCAAGTAGTTCAGGACACACTGCTGTGCATTGCAAAAGATACTCTGAAAAGCTCTAGCAGAGAAAAAAATGGTAGCAAGAACCTGTGCTTGTAGACCTTCAAATGCAGGTCACTGGAGAAAATACATTGCAATACTTTTTTAGGAAAGACAAAACATGAAGAAATTTCTTCTGTCTTAATGTTGAAGTGAGAAAATAAAGGAAATAAAAAGTGTATTTGTAGGGCCTGTCAGCCTTTTTTCTCCTGTGTACTCTTTATACTGTCTACTTGCACATTATCCATGCTACCGTATGCACACCTTTCCTGCAAGTGTAATGCTGTAGAAAACACAGGCTGTCTTAAAACTTGTCTCTTCAATGAACGTGTAATCAGAAACAGATGAACAGTTCTACGGGATTACCCATATCCCCCTCAATGGCTTCTATTGGACTTGTCCCAGAAGTTTTCTCCTATTACCTGAAACAAGGCATAGCTGTGTAGTACTATAGTAACTGGGAAATTCTTCAGCGTCTTTCTGTTCTAGGTTGCTAATGTTCCAAGTATCAGCATTCCAGTGGGGAAGTGTTTTGATCTGAGATTTCAGAATGTCATCTTTAGTTAGCTGTTGGCTACTGTCAACAAAGAAAACCATTGGGTGTAACTCAGACTTTGTGTGCGTGGCTCCAATGGAAACATGCAATTTTTTATTTTCTCTCAGCAGAAGGCTGATCCAGATGTGATTCTGTGCAATGCAGTAGAGATGATCCGTGAGCGTTTAAATGTTTCTGAAGATGGTAAAAAAGGAGAATGCTGTAAGAAAGAAGATGAGTACGTTTATGACATCTACTGTATGGAAACATCAGCCCCTGGTTGGATCCAAAATATCCTTTCTGTACAGCCCTACAGAGAAGAATACGAACTGGTAGGGGTGTGGGAAAACATCTTTCTGAAACAGAAAGGTCATGAATAAATATTCTTAAATTCCTATCACTAGAAGTAGCCATGCCAAGAAAAATCCTTTGAGACACTACGTGTGTGCTCAGTGACTTCTGTGTTAGGCTTTTTGTAACTGCTAGTCCTGTGTTCCTCCATGTTTCTGTTGATTCAAGCAAATTATGGTATGACAGTGCAAACTGAAGGGGTAGTGCTTATGTGCTCAGAAGAATTTGTCTGGCTTCAAATTGCCAAATAAATTTTGGCACACAAATATAAGCTTAAGTAATTCATGTCTCATTTGTGACTAGGAGGCAGCGATTAAAGTGTAGTTTTAAGTATGGTTGAGTGGAAAAAGGAACAAGGAGGGACACACAACTGTTTCAGTATTTGAGGACTAGATTTTAATCTTAATACTATTTTCTTGTAATAGAATTGTCCTTCAGTGACTGTGGAGTTAGGAAGTTAAATGTAAGCTTTAGTCTTTAATTTTATAGATGCTGTGATCAATAGAGTTGCATATCAGGAACCTGAAGCTACTTTTTCTTGATCTATTACACTACTCCTGAAGTGAGGAGGATTCATTTAGACATTAACCTTTAGCATTTAAATGCTGAAGTGGAACATGTAAATGCATGACAACTGATTCTTCACCTAAGGCAGATTGCTATGTTAAGGTGAATATACTGACAACACTTTTTTCTGCAGTGTGCTTTGTGCAAGCTGCAGAATTACTTATGCTTGCAGTAGGTATCTCTTGGCTTTTCATGATCTGTATGGTTTCTTATAAGTGCATGAAAAACTGATTGATGTTGAGTGTCTGTACTTCCAGTGAATGTTATGTTTTGTGTTGACATGCAGGTAGATGATGATCATGTTCCAGGGGAAATATATGAAGATGAAGATGATGAAAATGATGAAAATAACTGGCGTAATGATTATCCTGATGAAGATGAATTCTTGCCTGAGGAAGATGGTGATGGAGAAAAAGGTATGCCTGTTGTAAATACTGTTTGCTTTCATGCTGTGCACATACAAATCCCATCCTTTTTTACATGCTGTCTCTAAAAAAACAACTGAGCACTGCTGGGGTAGTGTTCTGCTCTTACAATGGGTTAAATCTGCTTAGAGAAGGATCATCTTTCTTGGAACTACACGGGATCTTAGTGGTTTTGGAAAGTCAAAATTAAGGACTCCATTTCAGGCTGCTGCAGTTGCAAAGGATTGCTTGTTTTCAGAAAGAATAGACTGCTTGGTTCCACGTGCTTGTGAAACACTGCCTGTGCTTTGTTAACTCCCCATCCCAAGGCACTCTGAGCACAATTCAAACCTCACCTAATATAGAAGTTGTTCAGACGTTGTATTTGTTAATGTGAGTTACTCAAGAAGCTTAAAATAGTCTGATTAACCTAACTGCTCAGCTAAAACAAAGGATAATTAAAAGTGTTGATACTCTTCTTTAGAGTCTGAAGGGAGCTCCAGTGATGAGGAACAATGTTACAGAAGAAGAACATGGAACAAATACCGAGAGGAGATTCTACAGGAATTTGGGTATGACGAGATCCAGGATTTGGATTCTGACTAACAGCCCTTTTCTGAAGATGAAATGCACACTGAAGAAGAAATTCTACTATTGAAGTAGAACTGAAAATCCAGAGAGTTGTTGATGGCTATGCATAAGAGTGTTGAACCAAAAAAAAAAAACAAAAACCAAACCCTGAAAAATCACTTTCTGGTAAAAGTTGTGCTCACTGGGACAGTAGGAAACCAATCTTCACACAGATGATGTTTAAGCTGAATTTTTGCTTATCTGGCCTTCTGAAGCTGTTGGCGACCAGCATGGTTCACCCTAATGCTCATTAACTAGGCTTGAGTAGATACTAGATTGGGATTCCAGTAAATGCTAAAGCCTTTTACTATCTGAGATGTTACTAACTGAGCTGCCAATTTCAGCTGGTAGATATTAAACAGATGGGTGTGAATATGTGACTTGACAATACAAATTTTCATTCCAAACAAAAGATACTCTATGCTTTAGAAAAGACTTTTCTGCCCAGTCTGTGATGCTGAGGTTCTGAAGGAACCTTTGCCTGCCCAAGCATTTGTACATGTACCAACAGTACCTCCACATTATATATGGAGGTACTGTTGGCAGCAGCCCTTCTTGTCATGATTAATGTGTCAGGTTTTACAAGAAGATCAAGATGTCTGCTGTGATGGCAAGTGGAAGTCCTGGAAAAAAAGTCGTAGTGCTTCTACTGTATCTGTTCCCAAGCTTCAAGTTCTCTACAAGTGTTTGAGCATATAAAATGATCTCTCTCCAGTAATTTTATTATTTGGAGTAGAACAATGTATGTGCACTTAAACTGTAAATAAAAGAATTTTTAATTAAGTTTTCTTTACTCAATTGAAGATCATAGAAGTTGGTACAGCTGAAGCCATGTCAGCATTTTAACTTGTGTTTATCTTTAAGACAATTCAATCTTTCCTGTTTGGACACACGAAGTATTTCAGCACTCTCCTACTTGAGTCTGTAAAAAATAGCTAATAGATCAACATCAGTCCTGGGCTGTAGGTTGCAGCACTGACTTTAGGTCAAGTAGTTCTGGCTAGTGATGTCAAGGTAGTGTTTTTTTTTTTTCTTGCTTTCACAAAAAAGGTCAATATGGCTGTTAACCTGTGCCACAACCAGAGCCTGTTAAAGCTGTGCTGTCCACTGGACAGATGTCTCAACTTAGATACTCCATTCATTCTAGTGATATGCAAGATTAAAAAGCTGTAGCTAATTTTCATTAAATACTGAAAAGACCCTACATGTTTACATGATAACTGTGCACAGTTACTCAGCTAGAATTTAATTATCTTAAATCCCAATGCTGCTTCATAAAGGTAGCCCAAGACTCCATTTTCTGTTAGTCTTCACCATCTACTACCATTTGCCATTATTTGTAGCTTTTTAAGATAACCTTAGTCAGGAAATCAGTACAAGAATCCAAATATTCTCACTACTACTCAAGTGCCTGATGCAAATGTGGTGCAGCATTTGAAGTGTTCATTGCTTCAGCCATATTCCTGTGATTACAAGATTTAGTTCAACTTAAATGCACAGAAAAAATGCACGTGTGGACAAACTCAGGTCAACTGAGGTAAACATTCAGAACTAAGAAAAATGCTAGCCATATTTTTGAAGTATATCTCACTGCTAGCCAACAGGCTGGCTTCACATTACCTTCTGCAGCACAAAAATTCAGTATCAGTGTCCTGATGTTAGGCTTACAGCTCTGGAATTACAAATAGTACGAATTAGCATCAGTCTGTATTGCAATACTTTTTATTTTTGGTTTTATTCCCATTTTCTTTACGTGCTATTTACCTTTCAAGATGCAGTTGCTACCACAGAACTTTACTTCTGCTATAGAAGAAAAAAGTGGTTTGTTCTGTGGGTTTCTCGATGGTCATTTTCTAGTGAGCAGCAATGAAATTTAGAAAGGGTATTTTCTGACAGCTGAGGTAACAGCGTTTACTGAAACAGTTCAGCAATAAATGCTTACGAACTTCAAATTGAACATTTTAATTCTGGAAGTTTCATAAAGCCTGTCAGAATTTGACCAAGTACTAACAAGCTAACAGGGAAGAATCATCAAACGGTAATCAAATCTTTAGTACCAAGGTGCTTTGTTGATTAAATTCTTGCCACAGTCAGATACCACATCTCCATATAGCATACAGAATAGCATACTTATCTGTAAGGGAGAAAGGTTGCTTCAGTATTTAAATAATGTAGCACAACTTTATTCATTTTTCTGCTAATAACGACAAATTAGGTAGTTTGTTGTGACCAGTTGTCTTCTGAGATAAGAACTGAGATAGCACAGCAAATCATTTCATGCAAACATCCATCAGAATTAAGCTGGACGGAACTTTTGGTCTTTCGAGTCAAAGTGGGTTTCAGTTTAACTTAAAAATGCATTACTTCACCGCCTGGTTCTGCAGAAATCTAATTTGATCCATTAGCTCTTATCATTTTAATACCAATTCTGAAGAAGGAACAATATTGACGCATAGCTCATGTACCTGAAATGAGTAGGTAATCATTATCCAATGAGAACATGCCCTGAAAATATGCCACAGTTTAGAAGGGTGGCATGACTTGTGTGGGAGTCCAACTGCAAGTACACACATTTTCAGTGTTTCTGAAAAAACACTGGAAACAGTTTTCATGTTTTCTCCAGTTTCATCTCTTCCCTTTGTTGTCATAATTGCTTTATCCTCCCTCTTTCTTGCTAACAGCTTTGAAATTTTAGTTGGATTTGACTTCTAACTTCTTTTCTTCATTTGGGTCCGTCTCTGTTAAAACACAGTAACAGAGCAGCTGCATGTTTCGAGTGACTGCACCTGCATAGGAAAATAAAGATAAATCAGAAGAACAGCCACCGATCTCAACTCTTAATTATACAACATGCATCTGACTAATGAAAGTTAGTTGTCCAGAATGCTGCCTCACTTCTGTTAAGGGAAGAGATAAAAATTAATACAAAAAATGTCTTCCACTCAATGTTTTTAAACAGCTAATGTTTAAAACTGTTCTGTTGATATCCTAAGGTGTTTTTCTCCTTAGACACCCACCAAGTAACTGAAGTAAAATCTTTTTTCTCTATAATCTTTTCTCTCTGAGTGTAAATTTGGTAGAATAAAAGAATAAAACAAGAACTTCAAATAGTATCAGGAAAGTGATAAGATTACCAAGTATTTACATCTTCGCTAGCTGCTGCAGCGTGACACCCTGCTTCATTCTAAGATTATGCTACAAACCTTCTTTCCAAATCCTTCGTCATGGTTTTCTCACATAATAACAATGACAACAGTGTACTGCTGGAGAGAAATGTGTAATTTAACTGCAGCAATTCAATAGAAGGCAAAATTCCATCTTTGACTGACATCAAATCTATCCATCTTCAAACAACTGATTCAGTAAAGCAAGACAGCTTGCATTACCAAGATTGTCAAGCCCTTTTATAGTCATCAACCTTGCTTAATGAAGACTTTTCACGTGTTTGATTAAAGAGAAACGCATAAAAACCAAGGACAAAATCTGTAAAATGTGCATGGTCTTTTAAATTACAGTAAATAAAATCTGGGTGTAAAAACACATACATAATCAGTAGACCCTTCCTGGTCTGGCTGGGATGCAGTTACCATTCTCCGTAGCAGCCCATATGGTGCTGTATTTTAGATTTGTGGCTCAAACAGGGTTGGTAACACATAAATGTTTTGGCTATTGCTGAACAGTGTTTGCACAGTATCAAGGCATTTTTTTTTCCTCCTCCCACTCTGCCCTCCACACAACCAGCAGGATGGGGATAGGCAGGAAGTTTGGAGGGGAGATGGCCAGAACAGCTGACCCAAACTAAGCAAAGGAATATTTTGTGCCATATAATGTCCTGCTCAGCAATAAAAACAGAAGTAGAGGGAGAAGTGCGTGCATGTGGAAGGGTGTCTTCCAAAATGGCCACTGGCTGGAGACTGGTTGTGCATCCGTCTGCTTGTGGGAGGTGGCAAGTGATTGTCTGTGCAGTAGCAGGGGTATTTTTGCCCCCTCTTTCCTTCACTTACTTTCCTTCACTTTCTTGACCAACAAGTCATACTCTCTGGGTACTTAGCTGCTGGCTGGGGTCAACTGACCACAACCCTTTTCATCAAAACCCCAAGATGCACTGATTTATTTTTTCTCTTCTCTAACAATATCTCCATCTACAAAGAAACTTACCTAAAATCTTGTTGATAAACTGAGGTCTCCTTGATGCAGGTAAATAGACACCCAAGAAAAAGACTGGAATTCCAGATAAAGCAATGGCAATTCCAATCAATGAATTTATAGTGTCGCTATAGAGTGGCACTACCACCAGAAATACTGTACATATACAGAATATTATTGGGAAAGCCACACTCAGCTGCAGATAGAAAAAACAGAACAGTATTACTGAAATATTCGTTGTCTACAGTTACAAACATTTTTGTGAGAGTTACAGACTTTTCCCTCTCAACCCCACTTAGTGAAATTATCTGCTCTTCCTCTTACACATCTGGCTCTTTGGAACCATAAGCAAATTGCAGAATTATTCTTGAAAGGAACTGCTGCTAAAAACTGCAAAAGTACTCAGATATGGTAACTCTGCTGTGTTGAAAGAAGCTGTGTAACACCATGAAGTGTTTTTAGACAAATCCAGTAAAATTCAGGACACAAGAATAATTTTTTTTGTGTACAGTATCAACTTAAGTATGAGAAGGTGGTAGGAGGATCAGATACTGAATTGAAACATCAGAGCTAAACATGATCCACATTTACAGAATTCATTAATTTACAGAATCTCATTCCTAATGAGATATTTCTAATCCAAGAAAAAATCCAGATGACAGAGAAGAAGGGATTGAGCTAATGTACAATAAAAGAGTATACTAATACAACAATCACTAATCTAGAAGACAGCTAGGTTTCATGGTACAATATACAATGGAAGCCATGTTTTATGTCCTTATCAATTTGTAACCTTTAGGCATAACATCTATGCTCCAGATTTTAGACAGTACTATTGCATTATGTGGAAGATAGGAATTTGAAACAATTTTGTGGTAAGTATTACCTTAAGAGGCCTGGGTCGATCTGGTTCCTTCCAACGTAGATATAATTGCCCAGCAATAGACAGACCAACAAAAAACCAGTAACTGAAACTGAAGTAATTAATAAGCTTGAAGACATCTTCCACAGCCAGATAAATAAGGGTCATAGCACACTGCCAGAAAAGAACAAGAGCGAGATGAATAATAAAAGTTTGAAACTTAAATGTTTATATGGCTTTTTGCCTTAAAGTAACACCTTATACTTCTTGGTGTTTGGCATGATTTTATGCCTCAAAAATCACTCTCTCAGAAATCACCTCGATGACAGCAAATATGAAGTTCTTGCTTGTGATTTTCTTAAAGTTTTCCTTTAAATAATTCATGTAGTCACATCTGAACAGCCGAAAAGAAAATCAATGATAACTTACATTGAAGAGCAGTGCTGGCACAGGTGTGAACCTCCCTATGTGGATCATAGACAAGAGATCAGGAAGGTGACCTTCTCGAGATCCTACAAAGAATAGCCTGAAAAAATAAATAAATCAGAAAACAGATGTTGAGACCACAGGTGAGAGAGAATGTATTACAGAGTATCAAACAGCAATACCACTCAAAGTAAGTGTTTACACCATTGAATTTCCATCCTTTAAACTTGAACATGGATTCAACCTTCCTTGTAAAGATGTACCGTGCAACAGCCATTAAAAGGTACATAAGCTTTTAGAAACACACCACTCTTGTAATAGAGGAGCAGAACAGTAATGTGTAAGAATACTTATGAACATTTGTCAAACAGAAGGAGATATGCACTACCTTGATGATGCTAGAATTGAAGCATTAAGTCCACCAAAACAAGAAAAGGCTACAGCAATGGGAATTGTCCAACTGAAGATACCAAATACCTTGTCAGCAAACGTCTAATGAAAGGGAAAAGAAAAAGGAAACATGAATATCTGCAATAAAGCATACATAAAACAATTACATCAAAGCTTTTGTAGTAAGTTTGTATGGGAAAATAGTAATATAGTAAGGACCATCCATAATGCAGCACAGAGGAGCATACAGCTATTTATTTATTGATTGATTCTAAATAACCACAAACTTCTTTAGCCAAGCACCTGAACTCACATTTTGTCTCACAAAAATAATGCTCACAAAGGAAAACAAAATGGTTTTAGAATTTTCTCACCAATCCTAATACGTTTTATTATCTAACTGAACTACAGAACTCAAGTCTAACATAGTGACTACAGAGAATAAAGGACAAAAATATTATTACCTATCCAAAAAGGGAAGCATCATATTGCCGATGATAAACATAGCCACCATCACACCTACTGTTTATAGACACTACTCTAGGAACCTATTTTATTTTCCTTCTTTTTCAATTTCGTAAGTAACCTCTTCTTTTCCTTTAGCTCCACCAGCATGGCCTCTGGGCTCTACTGTCACAACATGGCAAATGACAGTAATCTTATTAGCAGTCACTTGTTAATGTTGCTAGACAATACTGCAGGCCAGCTGTGGTGACTTTCCATGACAGAGCTCTGAAACCAAGAAGCCAGGAGCATCAAAGTTTCAGAGCAAGCGGTAACAGTCATCAATTTCCAGCGATTTGGGACTTAAAATGAAAATGGGTAATAATTTGCAAGATATTGTCCTGGTCAATTCTGTTCAGCCTCCTGGATGGAGAAAAAAGGGAGAGAGCCTTAGAATATCAGGCCCAATGTTTGAAAAATCAAGACATTTAATACATAAAGACTGACAGCTATTCTAAATCCCATCTCGGTCTAAGCATTGTACATGTCTGAGCATTAGCACGTTTGGAGTTAAGCAGGAATTTGCTCATGCTGTGTTCAGAGGACATGGGTGAAAGCCTTTCTATCCCAATTCTACCTACTGATAGCCAAATTACTTCTACGATTTCTTTCACTGAAGCAAACTACCAGTCATGGTAACAAAAGGATCATGTGTATATTAGGCAGCATGAAATCACTATTTATAGACACAGAAAGGTACATACTTAAGTAGTATAAAGCTCTCTGTATTTAACAGTATTCAAATTTTGAATTACTCCAGAAACAAGGTAATCAAAAGCAGTTCATTACGATCTGTTTTCTGAATGGTTTTGTAGGTCAAAAAAAAGCCTAAATGACTTAATATAGACGTATTTTTTTTCTGAAATGACTGTTTGATTTTCATGCGACAAAACCCTCCATATAATGCCAATCTTTAAACCATAAAATGCATTAAAAATACTGACATAAAACAAAGCTTGGCGGGTTAGAGTTTCCTGTTGTTTCTCTGGGTTGACAAAGTGCTTTGTTCAGCACGTTATCTAGGTTAAGGTTCAGAATCCAGATCTGCTTAGCTGTAAACCATCATCTACACTAAAAAGCAAAATGTATTCCATCCTTTTGTGTAGTTTAGTTGAGCTTCAGCAAAGGCAGATAGGATTTCCTGCTGCTAGGGGACAATGCAAAAGCATATAATCACTTCAATGAGAACCTTGCCAAAAGGTTCAAAGTCAACACATCAACTGTGTTAGTCACCCTGATTCTTATTAAAGTACCTGTCTTCCTGAGCTCTTTCAGTTTATACGTATTAGTATAGCTTCCCTCAAAAAGGAGCTTTAACACAGAAGTGGAAAAATGCACACACATAGATTCCCACAGAAATGATAAAAATTAACATGGAAATTATAAAAGAACTAATCCATGTGTGACTTCTACTTTACACTGAAATTAGAACACCAATTTAGCACAAGACCAAGCCATAAGAAATGTGTTATGTGTACCATGGAGTACCCATTTTCAGTCAATTGAAACTGAACAAGCAACTAATAATTTATATTATTGTGTATAAAAGATTTCTGCTGCTCAAGAATAAATAATTACTAGAACCCACAGTACTTCTCTCTGATATTTATTAGATCACCTGAGAAACCTGGTCTCCCAAAGGAGAACGTAATTCATAATGATGCAGTGAACGAAGACAACTTCTCCAGAACAAGTAAGAATGAGGACAAGATGAAAATTCAATTTTTATAATATTTTAAAGGATAATTTAAACCTGGACTGCTGATTTCCTAAGTCAAACAGCAAATGAAATTACTAGACACCAAACTTAAAATTGCTAGAGGATTTTTTTGTTTTAAATATACAAAGCTAAGACACAGAACTCGCTCAACAAGATGTTAGAGAATTAAGATATTTAGTAAGGTTGCCTAAAGGATAAGCATTTAGATATTAACAGCTAAAGTTAAAGAAGAGAGAGAAAATGTATGAATGTAATCTTATACCACAGGATGCAAATTAGCTAATGTGTCCATTGGAGAAACCTTCTCCCCCAAAGGCAGGTTAGTGTTTGTTCTCTGCAAGCATTTCCTTTTGCAACATCTAGTAATGGTCCAGCGTGGAATGCCAGATGTGGGACTAACTCAAAGGCCATTGCAATCCTATAATGTATATCCAATCTTTTTAAGATATGCTAATGTTGCTTCACACATCCTGGAAAAGAGCAATCGCTCCTATGAACAGTAAAACCCACAAAGAGTTAAGGCAAAGCTGTGGTATCACTGCCACAAATTATACACAGATCAAGATGTTATAGATTCAATGTATTCTGGATACAAGCTATATGATGTATAACAACTGTTGATCCAGCTCTAAGTCTATGTCATTAATTTCCCTATAGCTGTATGAATCAGCCTCTTCAAAAGAGAGAATAACCTAGTGACAGCCTTTATCAAACACTGTCATTTCAAATGTACTTTTAATGTTGTAGTTGGGGTTCCTGAGAGAGCAAAGAGTGGAGTATTAATTTCAAGAGCTTAACTTTTCCCTAAGTGAGGTAGGCAAAAGAGTATTTTAACTGAGAATGATATAGAAAGTTCAGGTTGTTGCCAAGTAGATCTGCCTGCAAAATGATCTTTCACCAAAACAAAGTTGAAAGGTACCCGAGGTTTGGCTAAACTTTCTAGTGATATTAACTAGCTTAAAATGACAAATACAGACCCACCTGCCTTTATGCAGATGGTTTCACCCTCATTTCTAACATAAAAATCAGCCAAATATTAGTACTCGGACAATAAGCAGACTTTTATACTTCAGAGAACACATTTATAAATCCTTCAACACTCCCCTGTTAGCAGATGAGAAGAAATGTCTTCTTCAGAGCTGAGCTATACTCCACTGGGAACAATGACAAAACCAAAGATCTCTACAGTGTTCTTGCATAAGGTGTTATTGAAGTGTAAGTAAAAGTGGCCACAATAAGCATTCAACTGCGTGCAGATGTCAGAGGGTTAGCTTGCACACAAATGAAGGGCAGAGAGAAGTACAAAAAGCAATCAAGTTATCAAGCACATACACCACGTGCACTGTACCAAGAGAAAAATAAAAGGGGGAGGGAGAAGAGTTAGTGGCTGCTTTCCACTAAAACTGCAGTTGCACAATTCATGGATCCTGCACAAATGAGCTAGACCTGGGCTCTGAACTGAGCACCTGACCAGTGCCACTTTAACTACCACTACTTCTGGGAGTAGTGAAGTGCATTTATAAAAACAAATGAGCTGGCAACAGGGGAAAGAATGGAGCATTCGCAAGGGTATGCAGAGGATGACAGAGCCTACCTGGAGGCAGCTATAGCAGAAGCATTTAGTCCACCATAACAGGAGAAAGCCACCACTATGGGGATGGATTTCTTCTCAGGTTTCTTCTGAGAAAGTCTAAAGAGCAAGAAGGATTAAGAGATTAAATTGTCATCTCTGCTATAGTCTGACAAGTCCTCTAGACCAGACTTGAATTTCAGCTGCTTCTTACAGCTAGGAAACAGTAAGAGAATTCAGTGGCTGATACAGCACTTGCAATTACAGATAAAGTCCTTTTGTGCCCTCCCATCCATTGGACATGTAAGATCTACATATATACACGCACACTGTAGAAAGACATGCACCTGTGAGGGTTTTTTTTTTCCGAAACCAACAGGGAATAATAATGAAGGAAGAAGCTTCCAGTCATGCACTTCTCATCTGAACTGCCCTCACTTCATCATGACTAAAATGTTATATTACTCCCAGAAGAATGGTCAAAAACTGAATTACAGCTTTCTTTTAAGACATGAATGACTGATTTAAATAAATTTTATTTTTATATTGGGTTAGTTTGATCTTGTGATCACCAGCTGGTAACTCGTAAATGGTTTGCAAGAACACTTTTTTGTCCTTTTAAAGGTCCAAACAACAGTTCTATACAAACTGGTTGAACTACAAGCAATGGGAACTGCCCCACATAAAGAGCTACCACAACAAAATACACTGCCTCACACCCAGTAATTCAAGCACACAGACGATTAAAAAGACCCACATTTATGTTATGAATCACAAGATGAGAACCCTTCCATCACACTTAGCTGCACACAAAAAGTGCACTTAGAGGCACACAAAAAATGTCAGACTACACTGAGGGCATATGAAGCTGTGAGCACATGCTAGGCTGGCAAAGCACCAAACAGTATTGATCAGATGGATAAATGCAAAGAGAATGTAGTCTAACATGAATAAGAAATTTACACAAAACCATACCCAAAGATTATGCATGAGGTGTTTCTACTAGGAAGGCTTAAAAGGCATCTACCGAGTCTCTCTATGTAGCTCATTTCAAGATCCTATTGCACGTGCAAGCTTTTCCAGGCTCAGTTCTAGAACATTCTTACCCTGAAAGTCACAGAATCACAGCATGTTAGGAGTTGGAAGGAACCTCGAAGGATCATCCAGTCCAACCCCCCTGCCAGAGCAGGGTCACCTAGAGTACATCACACAAGAATGCATCCAGGCGGGGTTTGAATGTCTCCAGAGAAGGAGACTCCACAACCTCTCTGGGCAGCCTGTTCCAGTGCTCTGGCACTCTCACAGTGAAGAAGTTCTTCCTTATGTTCACCCGGAACCTCCTATGTTCCAACTTGAACCCATTCCCCCTTGTCCTGTCACAGGATATCACTGAGAAGAGCCTGTCTCCATCCTCCTGACACTCACCCTTTACATGTTTATAAACATTAATAAGGTCACCCCTCAGTCTCCTCTTCTCCAAGCTAAAGACACCCAGTTCCCTCAGCCTTTCCTCATAAGGGAGATGTTCTATTTCCTTAATCATCTCTGTGGCTCTGCGCTGGACTCTTTTCAGCAGTTCCCTGTCCTTCTTGAACTGAGGGGCCCAGAACTGGACACAATACTCCAGATGTGGCCTCACCAAGGCAGAATAGACGGGGAGAAGAATCTCTCTCGACCTACTGACCACACCCCTTCTAATGCACCCCAGGATGCCACTGGCCTTCTTGGCCACAAGGGCACATTGCTGGCTCATGGCCATCCTTCTGTCCACCAGGACCCCCAGGTCCCTTTCCCCTTCTCTGCTCTCCAGCAGGTCAGACCCCAACCTATACAGATACATGGGGTTGTTCTTTCCCAGATGCAAGATTCCACACTTGCCCTTGTTGTATTTCCTTAAGTTTCTCCCCACCCAACTCTCCAGCCTGTCCAGGTCTCGCTGAATGGCAGCACAACCCTCTGGTGTGTCAGACACTCCTCCCAATTTTGTGTCATCAGCAAACTTGCTGAGAGTACACTCTGTTCCCTCATCCAGAGAGCAGTAAGATTAATATATATGAGCAACCTGACTAGTATCTTGGAAGTGCAGTTAATTTTGCTTTGACTTTTCTCTGAGGTGGAGTATAAATACATTCCCACATTACAGGAAGATTTAGCAGCCAGAACTGCAGTGTGTTTTCTCAATTTTTAGTTTCTCAGGCCTTTAAAGAGCTAAAGGAAACAAAGAAACTCTGTTTTATGGCAATCAGGAAGCCACATATGCAAAAAAGCCTCTGAGTAGATGAAGTTTTCTTCCACTGCCATGGATTACATTGGTCAAGATACTGTATGGCATCTGTTCAGTTTAACCAAATTAGACTTAACATCACATATACTAAAGAAAGAGAGAGCACATCAACTGAAAACAGAGTTGGAAAATTGTAAAGGTGCAAAATAAAGCAATTTGAATGTCCAGGTTTCTTCTAATTCTTGTTTCAACCACCATTCTGTTCATTGATTCTACTCAAACACACATAATTCTCTTCCTGTATTACTGGCAACCCCTTTTCTTGGAGAAAAAGGTACCAGTGCAGTGCAAGGTCCAGCATGAAATTCTCTCATCTTTAGGTCACTCAATACAATCTTATGGTAAGAGAAACCAGCACTACTCAACTGCATTAATACATTCTATGTCTACTGCTTGATAACATGCATGGCCCACATTAGGATTACAGATGCCAGCTCCAACAGTGAAAGTTTCATTTATGTTTGCATGGAGGTGTTGAAGATACATGGTCTAAATCTTCTCAGATGTTCATCCTGTTCTTAGCTTTTTTAATAGCTAATTGTAAAATAACGGTTCATAGTTTGCCAAAGTCATATTTTTTTCTTTCTCATATTGAAAACATTATGTAGCACTCTTTCAAGTTCTGGCTCAATTTTTCAGATTGGCCTCCAAAGCCAGAGGACTTCTACATAACTGGCAACAGGAGTGCTGCATGGGTAGTGAACTGCAGCTAGCTTCAAGAAAGAAGGCAAATGACTTACTGAACAGCTCTCTTCTAAAAGCAACTGCCTGTCCCTAATGAAGAGTTCTTCCATTGTAAGATACAGAATGTGCATTTCATCCAAAGGAACCTTACTGGGAGGTGCCAGTGCAAGCAAAGAAGGGGGACTGGCACCAAAGACAAGCAGATTTTCCCCTTCAGAAAAGCAGCAGTGACTGACCAAATGAAGGAAGAGAAGTAGTATCTGAAAGGTCTAAGAGTAATTAAAGAATTTCTGGCTGAATTCAGTTAGAAGAAAGATTCATCAGTTATTAAACCACACACCAAAGAATAAACAACTAAAACACACAGCCTCCCACATTCCTGATTCATTGAGGCACAGGGCATGTTGAAGCAAACCAAGTCTGCTCTAGAATATGAGTACACCAGGGTAAATCGGATTGATCAATGCTGGACCCAGAAGATAGTATTCAAAGATGCAACTGACGTCATCATCTTTATCCCAAATCTACTGACAAAGCTATAATGCTTCAAGAAAGATGACTGTCAGCTATGCAGGACAACCAACTGTTTGCTTCAACCAGGAATTATTTTTAGCTTTTCCAAGTAAAAGAATTAAGTTGCCAGGTATCACCTATTGTATGAACTCAATTAAAAAACTCCAGACATGACCAAAGACAGGAAGGAGGTAATAAGCCATGCACTGGTAGCCAGTATGGTCTTTCCTGTTAGAAGATGAAGCAGCCCAAAAACTGCTTGTGAAGCCAACTGTCCTCTTCACAAACAAAAAATACACTGGTTCTCTCAGATGCAAAAAAATAGTTGTTCGGTGACAGGGAAAGGCGAGATAAAATTTCTGCTTTTATTTATTTATTTCAAGTGTGTGTGTGCTACAAAGTAACTGCTTCATATGCATAAAACTTAACAGTAAGGGTTGTGATGGTTTGCATAAGGAGGTAGAATGCTTCTGTGAATCTCTGACAGGAATCTTTGAAAAAGGAAGTGATTTTTACATGATCAGCAATCATCTGAAGAGCATTTGCAGAACTTCTAAGCTAGCTGTTGCTGTATTGTTTAAATTACTTCAATGAAAAAGAGCTTTAAAAACTGAGTTTCTTAGCCCTGAACTGGGACTATACCACTAAAACTCTCTTCCACCACCCAGAGAAATTTTACCATGAAGATTTTTACATTTCTGTATTATATGAGGGTTTTCAAATACAGACCATTACAGTCATTAGCTCTTTTTTCCCCCTATTCAGTAGAAAACTGTGGGTGCATTATAAGTGTTTTCATTTGGACTGCAAGTGCACTTCTGAAGCCACTTACCATGCTGTTTAGCCTCGGAGCTAAAGGGAGCTTCCCTTCCAGAACACAGTAAATTGGAAGATGCACTCCCCTACTGCAATCCAACCACACACAAAGCATTCAGTCCACAGGACCTCATTAGAGGTAGTCCAAAGTGAAATACCCCTGAAGTAGCATGCCTGTCAGGTCCTCAGTGACAACTGTTGCTCTCTACAGATGTTGTTCCAGAGGTCCACACTACTTGCTAATGTATTAGTAGATCAAGCTTAAAGTTGGTTTTATAAAACTGGGTAATTTAATTTGTACCAGCAATGAAAAGTAATCTTTAATGAGTCATGTGTTAAGTATTAAACTTCAGCTGCACTTTCACCTTGTCACTCTAAAAGGGATATAAGTAGTGGCAATCAGAAGACCATTGTTTGCCAGCTGATGAGATCTCTCAGCAAAAATGTCTCTAGATAGAACATTAGTTAAACTTTTAAGTACAAGTATTTGGCAATCCTGAGATCCAGTGAAAAAGCACAGCTCCAGATTTCCAACATAATTCAGTTAAGTTTCACTAACACAAGAAGTAAATCACAAATGTATTTTTTTATTCTTATCCTGGTCCCCCAGTATCTCCCCCAGTATGCAATTAGATTGACTTAAGTCTTCCTTTTTTCTCCTCCACGCATCCTGTACTAGAGAGAAGTCCTGATTTGTCCAGTTCTGAGTATCACAACTTCTTGTAAAATTACATAGCAAGTGTATATACATCAATGTATACACACACACACACAAATAAATATATACTCACTTTCAGTCACGAACAGTGCCAAAGAAAAATTAAATTAAGTGTATATAAAATCATAAAAGTCTAGGCCTGGGTTTCACACGTGTAGTAAGGTTCAGGTATCTATCTATCATCTCCCCGTTATCTCGCTACTCATTGCTGCTGCAGTGCTACCACACAACACAGGTTGGACAGGCCCGCAGAGAATCATTTGCCCCAATCTCCCAGGGTGGATCAGTTTTCCTGATCCCGTTCACTACATGCCTGTATAAACCTCTGTGATGACAGCGGCCAGGAGCAGTACAGTAAGCACGGAATACTCCTAAGAGTCTCCAAAGGGACAGGCTGGCTGGATTGGAGAATTTCATTGCTGTCAAAGGAGTGAATTTTCCAAGGCTTTGCGAGAACAAAACAATAGTGTATTGCTTTGCAAAAGTCAAGATGGACCGTGGACTGTGTATTGGCCTTTAGTTTTGTCTGGATTAATTAATTTTAGACAGCAACTAAGAATTCAATTATGAGTCACTGGAAGGTACTTTATATGGGATAACACAGCCTACAACGGAAATAAATATTCCTGGAGATTTTACTACCCCTTAGCATATGCTGGTTTAAAATAAATTATTTTCTGTCCTTGTCTTGTTTTGTTCCAGTCTGAAGTGTTTTACCAAGTTTTTCACAACATATCCTATGACAATTTTGTATTTCCATATTCCAGCTAAAAAGAGGCAAAGAAATAAAGTTTATTTACTTTCAATATATTTTGAAATAGACATCTCTACAATTACATTTGAAATAACAAGTTACAGCCTACACTTACCATAAACTATTTTGAAAGCTTACCTGAAATATTTCTCAAGTTTGAAAGAAAGTCAAGTAAGCACTTTTGTGGAACCATCTGCCTAAATACCCGAAACAAGAGTTTGCCGTTTGCTAAACCAGTTTGTAATCATAGTAATCCTCTGTGGGAATAGAGTGAATACTTCCTTCATTTTCATGTATTTAAAACTCTCTGTTCATTGTCTAACTACTTCAGTTTTAGAAGCCAATTTGGAATCTAAAATGGAAGAAAGCTATTTCTTCTCCTCCAATACAAATAACCAAAATAAAATTACATTTTCCAAGTCTCAAGTCTAAAGGATATAGTAACCAGAACTATCCAATTAATTCACTAGCTACAGGGCAAAATAAAAACCCTTCATGTTTGTTTAATGATTAGCTTCAAGTATAATACATGTTGTGACCAGCTTTTGCTTTAAGAAGCTTATATATTTTAATTGGATTCAAATTTCCATCTGTGTACAAAAATAATTAATTTCAAAACATTACAAGTTATTGAAATTAACACAATGTTGAGAAGACAGTGATTTAAATTAAGAAACAGATACAAAGCTAAACTTCAAATGAACGTGTTGTAGCTCAGCTGTAATACAGATATGCATTGCACCAGTTATTAGCTCAACAGAATGTAGCAACACTGTTCTGCGTACAGCCCCAGCTTTCGAAATACTGCAGCATGAAGGAACAGAGAAGACAATTATGTACTAATGAGTCTAATTTATATCAGTTCAAAGTGCACAAGTCTAATTAGCATCTTTACAAAACACACTAACAAGATGCATCTGTGCTTGCTGTGATAAATCTGATAATATATTGTTATTATACATTATTTCATTGCCTACTTGTCTATTTAAAATTAAATTATTCGCAATGAGTTGCTCTGTCCTCCTCTATTCAGTGAAGTACTATAATAAACTAAGGATTTTTCCTTAGGTTAAAAGTAAAAGGTGAAAAAAGGTGAAAAGTAAATAATACAGAAAAATGCCACATGGTCAACTTACCACTGCCACAGCATCACTAGAAAGAACGGATTCGATATCCAGCACTGTATAGTAAGCTATATTGGTCATGATATAGATAACAGTCACAATTGGCATAGACACTGCAATAGCCAGTGGCAAGTTCCTGTAAGACAAAAAAAACCCAAAACCCACAACCCAGGAAAAATTTTCATTAATAACAGAATAAAATTATTTATTTGCACTTTTTACCTTAGAGATAAAAGGTATGAAGACAGAATAAAGATTTCAAAATAGGCACCTCTGGAAGAGTTTGGTTTCTTTTAAAACTAGAAATTCTAATATAGAATACTGGAAAAAAAATTTTTTTTGCAATAACACTAAATTATGTGTGAAAAGGGATTCTGTGCAACTGCTTTTCCAGTACCCTAACTTCAGGGTTTCCAGAGCAGTAACAACAGCCTTTAAATTCACATGCTTTAAATTATTTCCTACTGGCCCTGTTAATTACCACAAGTAGAACCCAAAGGGGCAGAGCTCAGTCACTGCACTCATTCTCCCTGGGGAATGCTGCTGTTCTTCTAGCACCTACTTCTAGAATTGATGCAGGGAGATCCATTAACCAAACCAAATCCCTGGTCTTCTCATCTGCACTCATCGCTGCAGAGAACAAACTAATGTGGCTGCGTAACTGCAGAAAGTTAAGATGCAGAGGGAGGATCCAAAATTGCTGCACAGCTGTGAATCTCCGATGTGGTGTACCTTACTAGTAAACACATCTAGAAAACAATACCAAAAAAGTCTACAATAACATGAAAACACTCTAGATGTAAATAGGTAAGATTTAATTTAAAGCCAAGGTAGACTCACAGGCCTGAGTCTCCATAGGGAGAAATTCTGCTGAGCAGAAGCAAACTTTTAATTTTAGGCTTCGGCTTTTCTCAACTTTATTCTTTTCCCAAAGCTTGCAGAGATATTCAAACGTCTCAAAAGGGAAAGCAGAATAGAGACTGTCACTCCCACATTTGCCCAGTTTGAAATCAAACACAGCATGGTGACATGGATGAGCATTTGCCATGAACACAATTTTCAAGAATAACAAGAAAACAACGAAAACCCAACAAAGCAGAAAAATGAAATGCACTTTGGAAGTTTCCTCAAGAGTTTCTGGAGGCCCAGAACTCCAGCTGGACTTGTCTGATGCTGTGGAAACAGAAAAACAAACACACACCACACCCGCCACCATATAAACCAGTAAATTAGTAACTGGGAGTTCTGACTCTGCTTCTAGGTTGCACATTCACAGTAAGAGACCTGTGAACCTCAGCACCGAGAAGAAACAGAATTAGAATCACAGAATCCTAGGGGTTGGAAGGGACCTCGAAAGATCATCTAGTCCAACCCCCCTGCCAGAGCAGGGTCACCTAGAGTACATCACACAGGAACGCATCCAGGCGGGTTTTGAATGTCTCCAGAGGAGGAGACTCCACAACCTCTCTGGGCAGCCTGTTCCAGTGCTCTGGCACTCCCACAGGAAAGTTTTTCCTGATATTCACATGGAACCTCCTATGCTCCAGTTTAAAACCATTGCCCCTTGTCCTATCATTGGTCATTACTGAAAAAAGCTTTGCTCCACCGTCCTGACGCTCACCCTTTACATATTTGTAAACATGGATGAGGTCACCCCTCAGTCTCCCCTTCTCCAAGCTAAAGAGCCCCAGCTCCCTCAGCCTTTCCTCATAAGGGAGATGTTCCACTCCCTTAATCATCTTTGTGGCTCTGAAAACCACTTAGAAATTAATTCAGAAATGTTATGTAAGGTAACAAAAAGCTGAAATGGTATTTTAAGGACTTTGCATCACTCAAGATTAAAGTCAAGGGAATAGTTGAAATTCAACTTGTGGCTTGTATCTTTTGACTGGACAAGCATCAGGACACTATAAATCAAGTGGATATGAAAAATATGTAATTCTTGGAGTAATTTTATGGAAGTCTGGAACACCTCATTATTCCCAAGAAGAACTGTCAACATAGAAGGCTGAAATTTGAAGTTCATTTTATCAGCTACAATTGTTACCAAGAATGAAGCTTGTATTAGGCACTGATGCCTCTAAATAGCAAATGAATCTGAAGAAATCTTCATCAGCTGAATATTCTGTGAGAAAAATTATTTTTCAAAACACTAATCTAATATAAGAGTACCCAACTGGTAATACAGAACAACACACTAACTTTAAAAAGATGAAAAGGCATTGCAACAGCAATGCTCTTTCAGCAGAAAAAACCAAACAATTTGAAGGACCAAATGACTGATGCAAACATAAAACATACATTTCTTCTGGATATGTATACCAAATCTTTCAAGACAATTTAAGGAAACAACATCAACCTGAAATTCTGTTTGACTAAAAATAGCTACTTTTAGAGTTAAAACACTTATCTGCTATTTTATCTTTTTATATAGATAACTTTCCTGGTTAAATAAATGCACAACACAGGACTCATTTGACTTGCAAAAGTCAAAATCAGTTGTGAGAACTGAAAAAAAAAAATAAAATCTGTCTTCCATTCTTTATCTGTCAGTTGTTGCAATCTGAGCTGTTGCTTATAACAGGAATTAAAAATGATCAAATGGGATTCTATTTTTAACATAAAGGCATTTGCTTACTGACTCACAACTGAACAAGATGAGTCAGTCACACTTTTAGAGCGTAAATTCATGGAAAAGATAACATTCTTAATTATGAAAACAGAATTATTGCACAGATAAAGAGCACAGACCACACTTATGGAACTGTTTCACTGCAATATTCACACCTATTGTAATAAACAGTAGCAACATCTTGAACTGCAAGCTTATCAAGTACTGAATACAGTATCTTGCAACCCTCTAGACTTGGTTATTCTTTTATTCTTTTTTTTATTATTTTTAATGTCATTTAAAACTATTAAATCTTTGCTAGTGGCTGTTCACAGCCTTACCATCTAAGTATGGAGCAGTTCTACTCATTTCTATATAAGTTCAGAACTCATTAGTGAAAGACAACCACAAAATGAGCAACTTGGGAACTCTATCCAGGTACAGAAAGCTCACATCATTTACCTTTCTGGGTTTTTGATCTCTTCTGTTACATAATTGAGTGTATCCCAACCAGAGTAAGAGAACAAGGCAGAGTAGAGTGCGAGAGAAATGTCTCCAATATCAAAAGAGGATCCTTCAAAAGAGTTCTCAAACTGTGATGAATATCCTGTGTGTGGAAGAGATGCAGTAAAGTACAAGATAATATAATACAGCAAGTAATTTTTTTCAATTTGGCACACAAATACAAAAAACCTCAGAAACCCCAATTCCTTCAAAGCTTCTTATTAAGTCCTTTTTCCAGTTCTACTGTGTGCTTCATCCATGAGAATGAGCACAGCATTTAAACTACTAAAAATGAAGCTCTGTGGATGATACTGTTCTGTAACTAAACACCTAGTTTATCCACAATGGCACAAAAATTTCAGTAACATTAAGTTCAGACTAAGCTACAAACAACTGGCAATGACAGTACTCGGACTAAGGATATTTTTATAGAACATATATTTATGAAATAATCCACGTTATCCTTCTATATCCTTTAAAATTTTCAGTCATTTAGCCTATGCAGAAAACCAAGACTACAGTTGATTTTGGATAACTATGACCAAAAAAAAATATAAAGTCATGAAATGGATGTTTAAGTTTTAGCTATTAAAAATAGAAAACTGACTACAATTAACAGAACATAAAATATTCATGTTACTAGAAATAAAATTTTCCCAAGCTAAGAGTAAAAGGGTATGGTTTTTTGCACCAGTATTTGTGAGCACTTGTGCCATCTTTTGACTGTAAGCAAGTCAAGACAAGCTCATCAATGGCAGTTTTATATATTCAGGCTATTTTACATATGCAGACACACACCCCAAACCACCAAACACAGAAAGGTGAGTAACCATGTAGCTCCAAAACGTGCTCTGTACATCCTGAAATGTTTAGACTGCATCAAAACTGGCCAGGCAAATATTTAAGGAAAGTATCTTCAATTCTTTCTCTTTTTTACCCTCATCAGATATTGCTATTCCCTTTGCACAGACCTAGGCTGCTAACTGCTGAGTTAGAAACACAGAAGGGAGACAATGTCAAGGAAGTTAGTAGTGAACAAGCTCGGTATCTGCAAAATGATGGGCAGGTGCGCTAAGGATTAATCCCCACAGCATGGTGCTCAGATACGCATATTCTTGTTCCATTCACAGGAAGTACCTTGCTGATGGACTTTCAACAATAACCAGTTAGAGCAAAGAACACAAATTGCCAGACTAGCAGGGAAAGATCTTTACTGCAGCTTTGAAAGCAGGATGATTTTTTTAAGCTAACACACCAATAAATTCTTCCCAAAGAAAGGGATAAGAACAAATCTAGAGTTCAGAATTTCTCTAACTTGAAGGCACAATGTCCAAGACACAATAAATAAATCAATAAATGAATAAACAATATTGTTGATCTCATGGTAAAGTAGAATGTTTCTTAGAGAAATTTACAGCTTTCTTCACTCCCATTGTATTTTGCTAGCTCTGTATTTTGCTGGTTTCATTTCCTTTATTATTCCTTACTGCAGTGTGTAAATTGCACAACACTGCTGAGCAATCAGTTACCTTCTTTTACTCAGTTCAAAGTCAACTGAGATAGATAGCTTCTTGTGATATAACACCATGATAATGCCTAACATTGGTATTATTCACATTTTTAAAGTGGCTATATTATGCTTGTACTGGAGCATTTGATAACACATACAGAAGTATTTTAGTCTTTAGGCCAGTTATTCAGTTCAACTGATAAAAACAAACCTTTGCTTTAATTTTATAAGCTTACCCTGGCATATTTTAACAAGTCCGGTTATGATGATGACAATAAGAGCAGTGACTTTAGCATAAGTAAATACATCCTGCACCCGTGTTCCCCATTTAACATAGGCACAATTTATAAATGTTAGAAGACCTAGGGTAAAAAAAAAAAAAAAAGAAAAAAAGAAAAATTAAAGGACTATTTGAACAATATTCAATTTAATTCATTTTTCAGAGATTTTAAATTATAATCTAAATATGCACTTACCTGTTATACTAATACTTAGGTTAAACTAAGCAAAATACACCGGTACTGTAAACACACTGGTTTAAACAAAACAGCAGGAAACAGATGTTCTGAGCACACTGTTTCAAAAGATGGAAGGAAAGACTTTCCCCTTCTCAGATTACATGCCCATTTTCCAAACATTACCCTTCATCAGCTGCACTCTGCAACTTAAACTTACTCATATGATCAACTTCCCAAATTAACACTTCTCAAGCTAGTTTTGAAATACATTGTTCTTGTGCTTCTCAATATTTCGCTTTTGCATTTATTACTTTTTCCTCAAGTGGAAAGCAAGACAACTTTTGTCTGAACTCAAATGCTGAATATTAAATAGGATTCAGTATCTCCTGTATTTATTGAAAAAAATACTAATTCAGCGCATATTTTTCTTATTCAGATTAGCATTACAATATTGATTCCAACACAGAAATTTAAGTATTCTCCCCAAATCTTTTTTTTCTCTAGCTAGGAAAAAAAGTGGTTAAATTCTATTGTACTTTTTATCTCCAAACAATTTTCTTGTACCATGTATTTTAAATGCACATATAAATAAAAACTAAACTTGATTGTTTAAGGAGTAAGGTAGTGGCAAATCAAAATTAAATGAAAAAAATGTGATAAATTATTTCCTTTCCCATAATCCAAGAATGTGATGCTATTAAGATAAAAATGTACTTAGCACAGGTATCAAACAGAAAAGTAGTAATTTTAAAAAGATAACAAAAGTAAGGAAATTACCTCAAAAGCACAGCACTGGTACACTAGACAGTTTGGCTAAGTGGAATAGCTGAAGGAGATTCCACTGAGCTTGGCAAGGCCAGGGGAAAAAAACAGTTGTATCAAATTGCAAAAGTCAGGACTGCTGGAGCTCCCGAAGAGCCCTCAGGAAAAAAACAACTCTGCCTGGTCTATGCTCTTCAGTATTAATGATCAGTATTATCTGTGGAGTACTTGCTCACAGGGTTTATTTCAGACATTTTCTAAAATCGATTTTATTTAAAGCAACTTTCTTTGGGAGTAATTATTTCTTGCTTGATTTCTGCTTCAGATGAAATGCTACTCTGTCTCTGGTATCTTATAAGAAAGATAATCAACAATCTGAATAAGCCACATCCTCTTCCTCTTTCTTTTACTAAAATTATTCTCTCATGTTTTTTTCAACTTGATTATAGTTCAGCTACATAAAGTTCCTGAGAACTGTCAAGGTTAGTTCTGTAGCACCAGATGCCACCCGCATTCCCAAAATTATTGTCAAAGTAATGCTTTATAACACTCAGACTGTTCTCACACTAGATCTAGCTATTGCTATTACTACAGTTTTTTAAAAAAAGTAGAAGAAACCCCAGAACACCACCACCCAGTCTCACATACAATCTGTACCCTAGCCAATGTTTAGACTTCCACTCCCAGCAACTTCATTAATGAAGTATTAATCATATCCAGAGCTAAGGATCTGACACACATCAGCCCTGCCAAGCCAGGGAGAAGTGCAGGCTTTACAGGAACAGCTAAATGAAGTTGTAGAGCTGGGGTGCGAGTCTCAGCACTGACAGCTAGAGCAGGGCAGAACAAGCAGTTAAACCATAAAATGGACCATTACAGTAAGTTGTTCCGCTTACATGAGAGAGATCTTGCTGTCACCTGTTTCCACTAAACGAAAAGGTACTAAATCCCTTCTCTTAGCAGCAAGTGTAGAAGATACCACCGCATTATCTTTCTGTCTACTATATAATAATTTTAATTGAATCACTTTGTCTTAATTTCTTGCTTTTTGATAAATTGCTTTTTATAAGGGCTAACTCCCCTCAGATGTGAGATACCTTAAATGGAAGAGCAAATTCCCCTACATTCCTGAATCTGTGCCAGGATACCTTGGGACAGTATCTGTTTAAAGAGTGTGAACGTGACATTACAAGTCCTTCATTTCTTTCCTGAAGTTGTCACAACAAAATGTGGACACACATGTGGAAGGGAGGAAGGAGATGGAGGGAACAGAACTGAGTAAGCTGACAGATTTTTCGGAAGAAGTTTGTGATTATTCTTCTCACTACCTGGACCTGGACCAGAACATTAGTGCCTTCCCAACACTAACAAATTAACTTACAGAAATTAAAGGGGAAGCTATAATGTTCACAACTACTTATAGAAGTCAAATAATTGAAGCATACACTACTGCTCTCTCTGTCTTTCCCCTCTTCTAGTCCTAAACAGACAACTGTAATAAGGAACATTAGAGATATTTCAACAGACTCCTTGTTGCCTCAAAAAGGAACGAGCTAGAAGCAGCACATCTCCTCCCTGTAGCATCTTGTTAGGTGTTAAAAAGCCCAAATTCCTATTAGCTTTATGGCAGGTCAACAGGGACAGCAGACTCCACAGCACACAGCAACGATGATCAGTACATGACAAAAGATTGCCATACAGACTTTCTGAAATGTGTATTTCACTGGAAATGTAAAATATGTACATTTTTAATAGGAAATCTCTAAAATTAAGACACACACTATACAATCATACAGTTTCAGTCACTTGATACAGAACAGTCCTGATTTGAAACATGGACAGTTGTTCATATTAACAGAGCAGCTGATTAAAAACATTCCAATTTTTTACAGCAGACAAAATTTTTGCTTTTCAAAAAAGCTTTAAAACAGGCACAACTTTGGGATCTTACTGTTAAACACGAGCATAAATAATCTTGTATGAATGATCTTTGAAACCCTACCAGAGTAATTACTTAAGCATGTCTACATTGAAGAATAAATTACAGCAGAATTCATAGCATAAGAGCTATTCTGTAACAACTCTTACGACCACACCAAGAGAGAGTATCTTGAGGTTTGATTTAATATACGCCTCTGAGGGAAAACAAACTTTTCCCCCCGTTTTTCCCATGTAAGTAAACTTGGAAGAGTTAAATACATTGTTCTGATTCTGAATGAGAAAATGGTAATTCACTGACTGAATACCTGCAAGTTATTCATGTGCTAGGAATTTTTCTTTTCCCCACTGTAACTTGAACTGTTGCAATTCAGTATGCAACAACTCTGGGATTTAGAAGGATTTGTTTTAATAAAAAGTTAACCCTGGATAAAAAAATTACCATAGTATATTTCAAGAAATACTTACATTCACAAGCAGCTGCTATGAGACGGCAAGCCAAATACGGAGGATCACAAGAAGGGAAGAAAGGTTGAACTATGTAGTTAGCAAAGGTGATGGCAATAATCGCCTGACTGGTAGGCTCAACGATTAGGAGTGAGGTCCACAAACGAATAAAAGCGATGAAGCTCCCAAAAGACTCCAAGATATATGCGTAGCTGGCTCCTGACTTCGTAATAGTGGTTCCAAGTTCAGCATAGCAGAGAGCTCCAAAGACTGAAAAAATCCCTCCGATTGCCCAAATTATTAGAGACAATCCATAAGATTTGCTGTAGATGAGAACTCCTTTAGGAGAGACAAAGATACCTGAACCAATCATGTTGCCTACTATAAGGCTTATCCCATTTATCAAAGATATTTCTTTCTTCAGTTGCATTGTATTTTGGTTTCCATCCTGCATTTCACAGCTGTCACTTGGATCTGTCCTGTCTGATTTACTGACGGGGCTATATTCAGCCAGTGAACTATGCGACTTCGTACAATCTGTCCTTTCTCCCATTGTGGAAAGACTGTGAATTCTCCACGATTCCAAATCAGAATCTAAAACAAAATACAGGCAGCTGAAATAATTATATTTTCTTTTATCCCAGGACTTCCTTGCCAAATCTTCTTTCCACCTTTTTACACTAATGATTTACAAACGTAAATTAAGAAATTCCCTTTTGTTACTTCATATGTGTTCTTACACAGAGGTAAATCCATGCATAGTTCAAATAAACAGAAAAACCAACACACACAGAGCAAGAGACAAATCCAATATAATTTAAGCTGAGAAATGAACTTCTATATTTTGGGGAAAAAATAACCACAAAACAAACACCAATCAAAAACATAGTAAGGACAGAACTGAGGGATTCCAATGTTGAAAAGGAAGAAAGAACAGATAGAAGCAAAGTGAGGTGATGCAGAAAAGCAAGCACTGTAAGACCAAGGTGGAAGTTCTAAGCATGAACACAGATTTATTGCAGTACCAAAAAAATGATACTTACACACGTTAAGTTGTAAGTGACCTAAGTAAGATGGTTGCGCATTTCATTAAAGCAGTGTGGGCTCTTGCCAAGGGCAATATGAAGAGATACTTACTCCAGAATCCCCTTGATCCAGCTCTTGACTTTTAACTGACCCTACAGTTCGCTCCCTCCCCACTCCACAAAACTGTTCCCAGTTCCCACTGCCTCATTTCTTGTACTTAGCTAAGAGTACAGGCTGTACATGAAAAAACCCACAGCAGTTTCAATTCCTCTGTTAGCAACTGTATTTAACAGTACCTAAGAACACAGAAATGAAATAAACATTTTCCTCTGCTTCAAAATAGATCATTTGGAAAAGATCCACCTTCCTCTCAAGTCTCCAGGAACTTCTCTCATGCCTTCAAAAACTAAGTTACTGCTAATAACACTTATTAGCACAAGAATATACTGGCAATTAGCAGTGATTCTGAATAAGGTCCATTTTATAGAAGTTAAGAAATAACCTATTCAAGGACCAGTCTTGTATGGAAACCAGCTTAAATTGCAAATGTTATCAGCTGCACAGAGAATAGGCCCTACATAATCACCAGAATGCACTACCATTCATTTGCCCTGCCTCTTATTGAATTCTCGGTGTATACTTCAGCTGTTTACTATAGAACAGCAAAATGGAAAAGTCTGGGTCAATTGGAAGAAAACAGATGATCTAGCAGGGGGAAAAAAAAAGGTTTGGTGGTTTTTTTGGGTAACGCTAATTTTACAAATGGTTTTGCTACTCCAACAATAAACTTATCCACTAAGAGAACAAAAACTCTAAGTATGGGGATTTTGAAAGGTCAGTATGCAATCACCCAAACTACTTACGTATCTATATATCTAGTATCATACAAGCATATGGGGTTTTGCTCATGCAATTAGAGGCATACCTTTCTGGAGGGAAACTTAGTAATCATACTTTTCCCTTATTATCAAGCCAATACCTGTATGTTACAGTACAGAAAATCTGTCTTGACATCCCTGAACTAGAATAGTCCTTAGGGTTTGAAAATGATGAAGATTCTTTTCAATCAATAAAAAAATAACCTTTACTGAAAAGGACTACAGATCATTTACTGAAACACACTACATCATTCATCTCCACGTCATGAGCTTTCTAGCTTTTTCCACATTAAGGCAGAGACTGTGTTCTTTTAAATAATGCAATACGAGATCCTCAATCTGTTTAGTCAGATGCCTTCTGATTTATTTTCCCCTCAATATTTCAAAGAAGCACTGTAAAAATGGTTAATCACTAAATAAATATTTTATCTTATTATACATGAGTCAACACCTCATCTAGCATCATATATACATCACAAGCCATCAAATGTTACACTTTTAATTAGACTAAAATTTTTCAACCTTCCAGAAACTAAACTCTGCTATTACAGAACTTAGAAGCTTGAGTGTTATAATGAGGTATCTCCAACAAAATTCAAGTAATTAGGAGAGCAGGATCCACAGTTTCTACAAATGAGTGTGTCCAAAACTGCAAAGGAAACAAAAGCAAATTCAGCTTACCAGTTCTTCTTGTTATTTACTCCTCCATCTCCACCTATCTTGTGTGAAATTCATTTGCAACCACATACTGGCTGATTTTATGTTATTGGTGTAGTAGAGCTAAGTCTCCAAAAAGACACACGGCCTATGAGCTTGTAAGATTATTTGGTTTGCTTTACAAGAGAAAGTTCAATTACCACTGTGTGAATGAATATAAGTTATTATAATATTCAACTGAAAATATGATGCAATCATCAGAGAGCATAAATGTGTAAAACAGCAGGACAATAATCAAAGCAGATGTTTTCATGGCTAATTTACCCGTAAGTGGATTTAGAGAACACTTGTGACCTGTAGAAACTCCAAATTGAGTCTTTTCAGTTCTGTTTTGATTCAGACAGGACACTAGTTGCAAATATACTTCAGAAGGCAAATCACTCTGGGCAAATGTCAGTGGATAAAATAAGAATACTACAGCTATTATTATGACATCTGACTGTCAGTTTGAAAATACACCACGTTCATTCTCAACCCTTCCAGCTAAAGGATAAAATTGAGTAATATAGTAAGAATTGACTCATGGATGTAGAACATCATTCTGGTGATAACTACACAGCTTTATGATTTCGTACTCCACATATCCTAATAATCATTCCCATTTCTTCCTAGAACACTTATCAAAGTATGACTTGTTCAGAAGCACAAACAGGACTTTGAATACTCAAGTATTTTGATGATTTGATTTGATTTAAATTATTTGAATCCTTCAAATCTGATCTGATTTGTTCGCACACTGCCAGTTTTGGACTAAGAGTCACCGTGATTCACCTCATGGTCCGAAGTTCAGAGGTGTATTTAATTACCTGTAACTACAGATCCTGTCACTGTTCAAATGCCTCCACCTCAATTAGCAGCACGTGACTGCTACTGATGACCTTGACTGTTTCTTGTTCTACTCTACCCTACCCAGGGAGGAACCACCATATTATATATCCTCTCAATCTAGTTAATTTTTCTCCCAATAGTCTGTCTCTCCAAGTCTGCTTTTGTTATTCCCAGCTTCCTGTACCTGCTGACAACCAGGATTTGCACGAAAGTGTGTGCAGCAGATCACTCAAGATTTGGCATTTCGTTCTCTTCTCTAACCTTGTTTGCTTTTATATTCTCACAGCCTTGAGGGCAGGATTTGCCTAAGTCGTGTGTCTTATTATAGCACCCGTATAACAGAAACAAAACTATTGGCAGGTTTTCTCCTACAAGCACTTCACTTAATCTTAACTGGAACTAAACTCAGCAGCTTTGACCAACTGAAAAAAAAACTACCTACAAAGGAAGAGGGAGAGCAGAGACTAGAGAAAACTGAAGCTATGTCAAGATTAGCAATATTGATAAAAACCCCATGTGTTAAAATCCATTATTCTGTCACAAGATCATTACTTCTGTGGAAACAGGAGACAAGCTTGGAACAGAAGAACCAGAGTGGAATAGTATGTATTTTCTAAAAGACAACAATCCTATAATAGTCCAACTTAAAACAGTTAGAATGATCTCTAATGCTGCCAGCCTTGCCACAGGACTTCTATGGCTAATGCAGGATTATGCCTTCACACAAGCTAACACGTGGATTTCCTCATCACTCACCCTTGTGCAATAGTGTCTTAAACTCTTGTTTTTGCTGATCATTGCAGCTGTGAGGAATCTTTTTGCTGATATGCATATGATTTTTTACTGAAATCACACTGCTGTTGATATAGAAAGCTTCAATTACAAAACCAGGACACAGTGACCTGAAACGAGGACCACTTCATTGTCTCACCAGAAATGTATGTTCTGATAAGGCCTATCACACCTTGGCCATGTACCAAAGGAGCTAATGAAGGTTAATGTGCAGTTAGCAAAGTACTAACACTGTGTTACAGGATGGCCCTCCTTTAAGAGAAAGAAAAGAGAAACCACCTGCCAAGATCCCCTCTCTCCCACTGAGCAAGACAGCAGCTCACCTGTCATTTGTTCAACTTGGGGTGAACCTGCAAGCAGGTTAATGACCAATGTGAAATACCAAACTGCTAAAAGCTCACTATGTTTTGCTATACTCTTATACAATACCTGCCCATTAGCAAGGATTTCTAGTGGTTTTGTCTCCATCTTTCACTGTTGTCTTGATTGCATAAAAAAAGTTCTTGTTGTAACACAGCTTTACATACTTTGACTATTCACATATACCAGGTGTAAAACTCCCACTTCTGAACACAGTGATTGGGCCTTGGAGTAAGAGTCAAGATCATCCTACACAGGCAAACAGCATGAAAGTCTTCAGGGAGTAAGCACCAACAGAGCAAAGGTTGTAAGTCCCAGAAATGCTTATTCCTTGCAATGTATATATTTAGGCACCTCTCAGTCTGACATTTAAGTGGGAAAGGCTTAGAGTTGTCTAGTATGTGTTTTTCTTGTTTCTGGTGAGAGGAGTCATTTCGCTGCCATACATAGAGTTAGCAGACAGGAAGCCCTTGCAACAAAAGCAATTCCCAATGTAAAGATTTAATCTGTTTAAGCAAGTCTTTTGTGCTCACATATGCAAACACACCATCTTTAGTGCTATAAAAAACCAAAATAGACCTTTGATCAAATAGAATTGGTTGTAACATCCTTTAAAAAAAACAAAACAACAAACCACAGGGTGTATTTATTGTGTAAAAAGGTACAGAAAAGAAGTTACTGTGTCAATTATTCACTTGATAGTGTACCAGTGATGGCAGCAAGTCCTGACTTTACATGCCTGTGATGTGGCTGCACAAGAGATGTTCAGCAAATACACAAACTATCCACATGTTTGGACAAATACTGAATAAGGCTATGAACATTAAATAAGGGAAAGACCTATAATCAGCTCACAAACAGACATTCAGTTACAGCGCCCCAGAAACTTTTCAAAATTTCCTAAATACCAATCCTAGACAAATCCACCTCAGTAACGTTAACCTAGATTTTAAACCAAGTCACTTTAGAGTTGTGGAACTGTGCTAGCTAGAAGTGGAAAATAATATGCCACTATAATCCTTCACACCTCTAACTTATTTTTATATTTCCAAGGGAAAAAATAGAAGCAAGCTCATAACCAGGGACTTTGTGGTAGTCTGGAGTTAGGCAGAAGCGAGGTCGGGAGTGCACAAAGCAGCTGCAATGACAGCAACTTCTGGTGAAATTTATACAGTAAGCCCCAGGTGAAGACAGAAGGGAAAATAACAGAGTTTGTTATAACAATTTATCTTGTGTTTCATGCTGGGACACTACAGTGGAAACCTCTCAAAAAGGGAAAAAGTAATGTCAGAGGGCACACACGTAGCTACCGACCTACACCCATGTGTAGCTTACAGTCAGACCTCATTAGATTGTATTTAATACATCACTTACGCATATAAACCACCAAACCCACCACTGAACAGCGGTAAGTGAAGCCATGCTCACCCGAGGGTGTCACTGACCCCCCATCGGCTCCTTGCAATAGCTCTGCTGGTGAACAGCGCGGTTATAATTGCATGCACCACCACCAAAACGCACCCTGTCCTAACCCGACCTGAGCACCACCCCTCATACCTGGCTGCTGCCAAACCAAACACAACGCGCGGCTCCAGACAAGCGCCCTCCGGCCGGGACGGGCACGGCGTGAGGGGCTGCGGCCGGCGGGGGGAGAGCGGCCCTCAGGGTCCCGCCGCCGCGCCTCGGGAGGGAGGACCTGGGGTCATTTCGCCCCTCGGTGGCCGGTCCTCTCTCCTCAAGCGGTGGTTACCCTGTTTGCCTTACAGAATAAGCGAGGTTCAGACACATTTCACACCTCCTACACAGCCCCGGGAGGTGAACGGTTGCCCCACGCCTCAGGGCTGAGGCGTCCCCCTCCCTGAGGCGCGGAGCAGCCGCTTCCCTCCCGGGGCTGTCAGGGCTGCGGCACCCGCAGGTGCTGCCGCTGAGGCACCCTTCAAAGGAGAAAAATAAATACACAGAATCTGTCACGCTGCCCCCCACACACCTGCAGCCGGCCCGAGGCGCCGAAGCC
>VZRW01014158.1:250739-417217 GCA_013398125.1 Aegotheles bennettii
TGTCCCGGGGATGCTCGCTCGTTGCCGCACCACACGTGATGGCGGCCGCTCAGCCCCGCCCCACGGCTCCGGGCCCGCCGCCGCCTCCCTCCCCGGCAGGAAACCGCTGCCGCTGCCGTCTGCTCTGCCTGAAGGAGCAGCCGCGGGGCCCAGATCCCGCCCGACCCCGCGCCCTGCGGGGGAGGAGGGCGGCGAGCCCTCGCCCGCCCCCCCGGAATGGGCGACCGCTTCCCCTTCTCCGCCGCGCCGGGAACCATCCTTCCCCTTTTCCTCAGGCACGGGATGGGGAAGAGCCTTAGCGCTGGCGGTACGAAATCGGCGCCTTTCCCCACCCCGGGCTCACCGGAGGGGCCGTGGGCCCGCGGCCTGCCCCGGGCCCGCCGCAGGTGGAGGTGGGCCCTGCCCGCCCCCTGAGGTCCCCGAGAGGAGCTGAGGGCCCGGGGACACGGAGCCCCTGTGAAGCCCAGGGGGTGACACGGCACGGAGCTGGTGTGTTCACGCACATGTGTTCGCTCGGAAATGAGGGGCCTGGAGCTCTTAAACCTGGTGATGCCTCGGGGCACAACTGGTAGGTGGTAAGCGCCAGGCACAGTGGATGTGGAGATAAGAAGGGAACCCCAAAACCACCGCTGTTAGCATATCCCTGCCCTCAGGAGGGGCACAGCCACCCCCGGAGTTTGCCTTCAGTGAAATATATCTATTGGATCTCTCGAAATTGTGAGTAAAAGCGCCCAGTCGTATCTGTGAGCAGACAATTTGCTGTTCAGCTGAGCTATCTGGGCTTGTTTGTCTTCCTCTACCAGGCTGAGTTTTAACGTGTCTAAGCCTGGTGAGCTGCAGGCAACGGCCCCTCTTGGTGTTCGTTTACTGCCCTTTTTGCTGTTCCCCTGCTAGGCAAAGAGAAGGTCAGTGTCTGGAGAGACGAGAGGGTTCAGGAGACATGATAGTCTTTGTCTCGCTCAAAATAATCTAATCATCACTCCCCCACCCNGAGGTGGATTTTTTTTCCATAGAATATACCGGGGTAAAAACGTTACCGGCACATAAAAATAAGGCTGTAAAAGAACAGGGAAAGGCAAACTATGCACCCATAAACATGCCAGCAAATGTGATATTGCCACGAGGCTCACATTTCTAATTTCCATACTACTTCCTCTTTCGAAAATTGCTTGTTTTATCGAGGAGGGGTTTGGGGTTTGGTTTGCGGGTGTTTTTTGGCTTTCATTGTCACAGAGACAATCAGCATACAAATTGGCTGCTGCCCTCCTCTATATCTCCAGATATTCCTTACATTGTGTTTGGATAACAATGAGTGAAGAAAGTCTTTTTTGTTAAAAGTAGGCTTTTTAAGTGCACATGTGGGAGAGAACTACTTTAGACTTAATTTCCAAGCTAAACAGCCCCTTGGCAAAACAAACTGTCATTCGCAGGTCATGATTTCAAGGTATCTGATCATCTCAAGTCCTTAATTATCTTTGTTTCAACTCTTTGTCTGGGTTTTGTCGCTTTTAGGTCTTGTGCAAGTACACGTAGGGGTAACTACACTAAATCTATTACCTCCAGAAACGACTGACAATGTTGCAAAGCAGCAAACAAAACCAGTCTGCCTTCTTCTGGGAGTTTAACAGCCCTGATACACGACTTCTTTGTTTTTAAGCCACTTACACAGAACTGATAGAAGATAAGAAAATGTAGAAGACATTCCCGGAATATAACTCGAATTTGTACAATATGAAACTGACTGATTGCCATTACAAAGATAATAAGAATGAGAAAGCAGTTATTAGATGGTAATAGCGTTCACTCACTGTTACTGATAGTGCTCTATATTCTGTAACGCCGAGACAGCACCTTTCAGGTAGAGACATACTTGGCAACAGTCGTCTCGCACATTAATCAAAAAATGGATTGAATATGAATGTAAAAGATGCAGCTGATTTCAGTTGTCGCTAGACTGACTTTTAAGCTCTCTCATAAACTGAATCTACCAGAGACAACATTAATTTCTCCAAAAAATGGATTTATAAAATGTGAGCTAATTATAAAATTGCCTTTAAGAACAGGAAATAGGTGAGAGCTGAAAAGACATAGGAAACACATGATTAGGCATATGCTGGAAATATAGATGATGATGGTTTATTTTACAACCTTGAAAAAGATTTATTGGAAAAAATGCCCATTTGGAGATTTCAAAATAGAAATTCACCCTTTGAATTCTAAGAACTTGCAATACTGTAGAGATTGTTATGAGAGACCCAAGTTAGGACATCGTTGTAAGGCTAGACGATGCTTTTAAAGTGTTTGCAAGTGACCAGAAGCAAAATCACAATAATAATCTAAATAAGTATTTTTGTCCATTTTGGCAAGGTTCGTAACTTTATAAATTATTTCTTCAATTTTACTGTGAAAGCCAAATATAAGTCTGGACTCCTTACTTCCCTTCTTCTCTTCTTGCTACAGATTACCTCTACAAACTGTATGCCTCGTTCTTGATCCTTCATAAATGGCCACTGGTAAGTTATGGTTTTACAGGACTGCATTCCCTAAGCACTAGCAGACAAAAACTAAAAAAATACTTTGTCTGCACTAGGATTATATCTGATATTAATTTAATCAATTTAAGATCACATCTCTTTTAACTAGTGAGAACAAAGTCAAACTGAGTTTTGGTAATCTGAGTTTTGCCCTATCTGGTTTGGTTTTCTTTTGTCTAATATTTCCACTTAAATGCATCTTAGAAAATGGAATTCAACTCAAAAAACTGGAAGAATAAACAGCCAAACCCTAAACAAGCCAAAACTGAACTTGCGTCAGACTAAAGCATACTAAATCCACAGGATATTCATTAAATGGTTTTAGAACATGACAGCCAAGGTAAAAATTGATGTTAAATCTAAGTGAATCTGAAGTCCAATCGTCAACTTTGTGCTTGTTAGCAAATTAATTCTGGTGTGCAGCGTGAGTTTAAGCATATCCTTGCTGCATAAGTCCCCCTGGAATGTGTTGCTCATGCACTTAATTCATGGAAGAATTAAGGTATACTGAGCTCCTTAAAGGTCAGCATTGAAAGTGTGTTGTGTAGATGTACTCATTGCTGCATGGAACTTACATTATTAACTATCATGGAGACGTTGCTTCCAGCCGTGTGTTTGAGGATTCATGTTTTGAAATTTTACCATACAGAGTGAGTCTTGGGACCACTTTCACGCTTCTTTTGAAATGTACATTCTGTGGACACAGGAGTTATTTGTAGGGGTCCTAAAATGATTCAGGACAGTAAATCTGTGGTTTTAGCCAGATCCCAGCAAATTACAATTTTTATAGGTACTTAAAAGCAGGGATTCTTTTCAGTAGTTTTCAGCCCTCGTCATCTCAAACAAAACAGTGTCAGCCATGTACTCATTAGTCTTTCAGGAGAGCAACATAAACGGTTCAAAAACAGGTGTAGGCGGCTCTGTTTCTTTTCTTTCGTTAAAGCTGAGTGACTTTTTTTTACAAAAACAAATTAGCTGATCCTTCATCCCTTCTTTTTCCCTCTTCCCATCATACAAACTTCTGCTGTAGGAGGTTTAAGCAGAGTATTACTTTACAAATGAGAGTGACTACAAGCACCAAAATGCTAGGCAATTAAAAAGGTCTAAATTTAGACTTCTAAATTTATCTTCCCCCGCTCCTAGCTGCATGTCTCCTCCTACTCCACTGGCTTTCAGTGGAGTGACTGACTCTGGCACTTGCCTGGCCCCCTCTGTGAGGCAATTCTGCTCACTAAGCTGGCAGAAAACAATACTTTTGTGGAGGCTAGTTTTTTACTATCATAATCACAAAAGTGCAATTGTGGTTTAAGCTGGGAGCAGAGAGAAAAGGAAGAGGAGGCGATTGTGGGACATGTCCCTTTAATGACCAGAAGTTGTGGGGTGGCTCTGTCCTGTCTAACTGCACTCCTGTTTAAATACTCTGAAGATTAACATTAGGCCTTCTTTTATGGAAAACTTGAATTCTCTATACTGCAGTTTTAAAACCAGACTGTAAATTAAGCTTTAACATCCCATCTTTTAATTTTATTTTTCCTATCTGGTTGTGTTGCCTTTCAGGTACCTTTTCCTTTTCACTGCCTCATTCCCTCTCATAAAAGTTTATTATTTGCTTATACATATATTTGTTGCACATGATTTCAGGGTCTTTTTGTTCGGTGCTGTCCATGCTGCAAAGCAGAAGCAGGGATAGAGATCTTCTAGGGCATGGACAAGTTTTCAGATGTTATTGGTAAAACTTTTCTGGGAGAGCAAAGTAACAACAGCAAAAAATTCCAAATCTTCAGATAGATTTCAAAGGACTCCAGTGTTTTTTTCATCATTACTTTGATTAATGCCCCAAATTTTCTATTTTCATTTTACTTCTTTTTACTACTGTAATCTTCTCTATTACAAGTGGAAAATGTGATGCACCATGTTTTTCCCAGTCAGTTTTGGAGGTTTATTTGGGAAAGGTAATCCTTTGTAATTATACTTATTTTTAAACAAATGGTTTGACTTAAATTTTTAGACTCTAATTCAGCTCTGAAGCCCTGCCCTTTGATGATACAAATTGTCTTATCTGTGTTGAATTACTTTCATAAGGACCTGGCTATTTATTAGGGAGAGTGGGTGAATCACTGGCTTAATTTTCTTGAATAACAACACAGGAGTTAGAAGCATTGTTTCATCAAGACTTGAAAAGCTGTTGTCTGTGTCAGTTTTGAAAGCTAATAGAAGTGATTATGTATAAAAACAAGGAGGATTTCTAGCTGTAAAAAATAGCTTAAGAATAAATACTTATTTCTTGTTTAAGGTCCCAAATTATTATGTGGGTACGCATAGGTTATGAAGTCCTTAGCGGTGGCATTTGTAACCCAGTTTCATAGTATTTAGATAAATTTCTTTTGGATGAAACAGTTTGAAGACATCTGTTGTTTTTTTAATATTATGCAACTCAGCCTTCTAATATGACTGCTCGGACTTTCTTCAAAACAGCAAATTTCCTGTGTGTTACAGATTCCACTATATTAATGTCAGTCCTTTTTTGATACACTTTCTTCACTTGTGGTACCTGTCTCTCTCTGTGGTTAAAAGCAGGAGTACGGAAGCTTAGATGATTCCAATAATACTCAGCAGTAGTTACACTGATTTGCAAGCAGTTAGTTACTAGAGGCTGAAGCCAATGTCACCATTTTGTTTGTATTATCATGCTGAGTCCAAATTTTGCAATTTAAATTCAACCAGATGTTCCTTAGCAGAGCTGCTTTGAGTCCAGCATGCTGCAGTACAACTCCATCAGTGCTGACCCCACTGATGCATCTTTGCTTTTAGTGCACTGCTGTTACTTTTCTCCTAATTACTTAATTACCCTCAAATGTTTGTATAATGCAAATAAATCTGTACCTTTTATAAAAGAGTTCCCTTGCGTTTTATTTAGAGAACTTACAATAGCACAATACTTTACAGTGGTTGGAACAATTGTTGGGTGGACAGATTGTAAGGACAGCCTTTGTTCCCAAAACTTTTAGATGTCTGCAGGTCTCTGTAGTGGTATTTGCTCCAAATTTCAACTATCTTTAAAAGTAAAGTTTTCCAAAACATCAACCCAAAGACCTTCCTGTATAGATTCCCACACAATGTATACAAATCAAATACACCTATGCATGTTAACCTGAAAGGATGCATTTTGCCTATAAAGTGAACAGACTAATGTGTACTCTTTTAAACACATGGAAATAGTGAGCATTAAACAAGTTCTAATTTTTAAGTTTATATAGCATAGGCATTCCGTGTAAAATAAACAAAACCATGTTGTTTCACAAATGAGATCAGAACCTCCCTGAAGTTTTTGCTCAGTACTTGCCCAAGACTGCATGTTCCATGAGTAAGATTTTGAGAATGTCTCAATATTCAAAAGTACGCCTTAAAATAGAGAAGTAAAATATTTTAGCATTAAGAGAGTCTTGAAGATCAGGGAAATTGCATTTTATTGAAACACAGGAGGATTTATTGCCAGTCCATTTGCCTTTGCAACAAATAGGATAGCCCTATTAATGGATTTAGTCTTTTGTCTGCCAGCAGTTACTCTAATTTCTAATCCATTCTTTGCTAATATTAGAAGGTATTCAGCCCTAAAATTAAAATTATGATTGGCTTTGCTGACTTTTCAGAAATGATTTCTCAGCAGTCTATTTGTGTATGTTTTGCTCTTTGCTCCTTTGTTCCACACTTGGCTCTTGATTACTTGATGCTTACAGTGTCCCACAGAGCAAATCGTAGTGGACTAATTAAGAACTACCAAGAGTTTCCCAAGTTATGCAAGGTCCCCACAACTATGAAAAGCTCTTTCAGCCTCCCAGTCACATACTGTGAAGTGCCATAAATCAAACTTTTGAAAACACTCAAAGCTGTGCCGCATGTACTTATAGGTATATTTTAGTTCCAGAAGAAAGTATTTACTTCTGTTAAAGTTTACTTCTGTTTATTTTAGTACTATCTTTATTTGCTTAAATCTCACAAGCTAAGAACATTTTGAATAACAATAACCTTGATTTAAGGAGATATTTTTACCTTGGTGTCACTAGTATGGAAAAGCTTAGAAAACCGTATCTTATTTTAAAAATACAGGAGATGGCCAGGTTAATTGTTAAGGTGGGTCACCAGTGTCATCTCATGTAACAAACTGTAGGGCTGGAGTCCTGCAAGCATCCTCATCTCACGTAAGTAGGTTGATCACGTAGGTTGCTCAGTATCACACTACATCAACAACTGTTTATTTGTTCTTGTTGCAAAGGACAAATTTATTACTGAAGTGTTGTATCGCTGGAGAAATTGTTCTTTTGGATTATTCTATGCTAGAATAACATACGTTATAGGCACCCACAATATTTTGCAGTTGAAACAAAGACAGATTTATATTAGATGGTTGTACTGAAAGAATCAGAACACAGTTGCACTGCATGCTTCTGGAGTTAAATCCAGTATATACTGTACAGTAAAATTACAGCGGTGAAATCCTGATAATTATATTTTTTTCCTTTGTCCAAGAAAAAATATCTGTGAATAAATAGTCAGCTGTAAAAACAGACAAGAGAAATCCTCTCTATATGCCCAAGCATACCTTAAAGTAGCAAATCCATGCAGAAAGTATTCCTACTAAACACATTAAAGTGAAATAAAATGCAGCTGCTGAGGAGTTCAAACCCTATTATTTATCTCATGTAGAAAGTGAAATCAAAGACTATCCAATTCTGGTTTTGAAAGACATAATAATATAAAACAGCATCCAAAGCTCTCTTCTCTTGAATATTTCATTAATTCTATACCTTAGTAAGAGATTTATGTAAAACAAATAAACCTACAGCTTTGAATACCAGCATACAATTTATTTTAGTAGAGAGAACAGGTTTTAGCCAGAGATGCCAGACTGCATTTGAAGCAGCTCTGCAGGAGTCAGAGCAGAAGGGAGGAGACGGAAATATTGGCTTGTTTTGCAGAAAGCTTCCCTGAGTTGAAATATTTCTTTGGCTGTAAATCTGTTTGTCTCATACAGGGTTTAGTAAAACCTGTCTGAGACATGCAGTCTATCAGAAAAACAAATTTCTGTGTGAGGTTATACCAGTTCAGCACAAATGATCTATTTTTTTTCCTATGATTTTGTTTGCATTTTAACATAGCGTGTCGTAAGCTTTTCTTTATGTTCTTGTGGTTTCACAGAAGAAGAGGGAGGAAAATATATTAATGCGAAGAGAATTGCATTGTAAAAATAGACAAAGAGAAGAAGAGACGCTTCGGGGTAATAAAGAATCTTAAAGAGTTTCAATTAATTTTTCTAAATGAAAAAGATTACATGTTTTAGTGGCTCTCAGCAAACATTTAAGGGATTGACAGAAATCTTGCTTGATAAAGATTGACTTTTAATAAGAATGGAAAAGATTGTCATTGTATTTGAGAGAAAATGACCAACCATGATATGCAGAGGAGCAAAAACAGGGGAGTGCCTTTTCTTTTTTTAGAATTCACAGAAACACTGTAGATAGTGGACATAATCTCCAGGGCTCTTTAATTTAGATTTTTTGTATTCCATCTTCCTGATAGGTGACTTGCTAACAGGAGTATGACTTCACAGGTAGATTATAGTGAAATAAATAGTGATTGCCTTACAGGGCTGTTATAAATATTCATGTTATGCAACTCCCAGTAAAAAGACATTAATTTCTCCCTTAAATCACTTTAAACATTTGTATTTTGCATAAACAAACTTAACAAGCTGAGGGAAAATGCTTAGGAAATCACTGTTTATATTAATTTTCTCAACTAAAGAGCTCTTGTTAATGTAAAAATAAAGCTCTATTAATATTGCTAATTGCTCTGAGTTTGGGAAAGGAGACTGTCTTCATAATGGCCTTTAAATCTTTTTGAGCACCTGCTTGAAAGCCACTCCAGAATCATAAAGCAGTAAGTACAGACAATGGGTTGGTACCAGGTCCTCTGTTTCATCACTGGATGTTCATTACCTCTGCTCCAGACTCCTATCTTCCCTTCGTCTACTGTTTGCTAGACCAAACAAACACAATTTTATCAACTTGTCCTTACATGTCAGGTTTCCTCACTGCTTATCAGCTTTCCTCTCTCTTCTGGGCTCTCCTCAGTCCATGCTTAGAGATGAATACCATTTTCCAGCTAAAACATTGCCAGCCTAGAATGGAAAACAATGGTTGCTTTGACACCTTGCACACACACAAGTGAACATGGCACGCACTCACCTCAGTGTTTTCCTTGTAGTTTCCTGTTCTTTTGTGACCGGGCACTATCACAGCACATGTAAGTGGCATAAAGGCAATTCAGCTGGGACATTTGCAGCTATTCCAAGTTCAAAAAGTCTTGTACTTTTTTTTTTTTTTCCAGATGTATTCTCAGCTTCTCGCAGCTTTTTTCCCCAGGTAACATTCTACTGAGCTGAAAAAAAAAAAAAACAACAGGCTTTGAGTGCTTTTCAGTCAACAAAGGAACACAAATATAATGTTGGTAGTCATTCTGTTACCTACTGTGAATGCTTTTCCTTGAAATCTAAATAAAGGACTAACTGTACAGAACTTTCTGGAGCACAGCCAGGATGCTTCTGAAAGGGTGAATGTCAGCTGCGCTTTTTGCTTGTATGGATATTGCTGTTGCTGTGTGGAAAGTCAAGACCAATAGTTGGAAGTAGGTGTTGAAATACTTTGGAATGTTGCATTTCAAGGGGTGAAGAAGTTTTTCTCAACCACTAACTGCCATTTAATTCAGCCTGGTTGAAGGAGTCCAGTTTCTTCAACTGATGCATCTCTTACTTCCATGGAAGAGGCAAGGTCAACCTTAAAGCCCAGCAAAGATGGCAGTTTGAGGCTATAGATCTCTGTAACTTTTACTTGGGATGTATTCTTTGCAAAGAGAAATAAAGGCAGGAAATAACAAAATACTGATTAGAAATTGTCATATCAGCACAAGAGCTGGAAGTAGTACATCTGAGCTTGTCTCCTTTTTGTGTCATGTTGGGATTGAGCAAAATGCAGTGCTGCAACTACCAGCAGCACATACTGAATTTAACTGTATAATTAATGTATTCTTGTGGCTATGCTAGCTTTATTGTAACACAGATAACTCATTAAATATGTTCTTTGCAGACCCTGTCAGACAGTTTAATTTATGGTGGACTTACCTTCAAAATCCAGGAGTTTTGTTTGACTCTGCTGACATACCAGCTATCAAGTCAACCGTGTGCTCAGTAAAGGGAACATAGTACCAGGCAAGGCAAGCAAGGGATTACTTCCTTTGGTAAGGAACAAAATCAAAACTATGCTAAGGTCTTTTGAGCTCCAATATAATATTTCGCAAAGGGGGAGGGAAAAGAAAGCGAGTATTGCACAAGACAAGATTTCTTCATGCATAAAAAACCCCCAGCAGTCTTAGAGACAACAGGCATGCATAGTTAATAGCTATATAGCACTATGTTCAATAAATGACAGTAAAGAAACCTAAATTGTCTGTGCCTGCCTCGATGATGGCTGGGTCCTTCCCTAACATACCAGTCCCACAAGTGTTTAATATATGCACTGAACTTTCCTTACAAATCTTCACACAAATAGTTCAAGTGACCAAACCTGTGCAAGCATGAAAATGTTTACAAGGTCATATAGACGTCACACTTGAAGCAATAAAATAAAAATCCTTGACATTTAGTACATTTTGGTTCATGCTTTAGTTTTTGTACATTTTTTACTACCTACCTGGTGTAAAATTCTTCTGTGTACATTAGCAGTCCATTAATGCATTTTAAAAATGTTTGTACGTCAGTATTTTGTGAATATGCACTTGTCTTCCTCTGTTGTTCTCTGGAACTCTGTTTCTAACAGGCACTGGTGGCAACTATTGAATGGTATTTATAGCTTTGTTTTGCTCTGCATTGGAAGGACTAATCTCTTACATGTTTCACTGCAGTACCTCACATTAATTTTCCACAAATTAACCTCAAACAAATTCTAGTGCAGACGTTCTTACATTGCAGGAAGTATCCCAGCTAAGATAAAGGTATTGTATAGATAGGAAAAAGGGCAAGGGACAGTAATCTTTTTACAAGTCAGCAAAAGATAGCTGGAACTAGCATCAAGAAGAAAAAATATATTACAATCAAGACAGGAAAATAACCATCTGCTTACTCCACTTACTGTTCCTTTAATAAATCTAAATATCTCTACAGAATTTGAATACAACTAACCATTTTTAACACCTGTGGATTCTAGTTTTGTGTTTTCCGAGTAACTGCAAGAGAGATTTTTACTAATCACTTTGTATGGTCAGCCCTGAAGTGACTTATTTTTATTATTCCCTTTGCTGTTTTCTACAGTTATCCATGTTTTGTATTTCCTTCCTGGGACTCCAGATGTTCTTCAAGCCTTGTTTCTTCCCATAGACACTAAATAACAGTTTGATTCTTCTATCTTAGCTCTTGTTCAGTGTTATTTATTCTATATTGTTTTATAATATCAAGAGAACTGCAGAACAGAGGCAAGGACAATAGAAATCTTAGATAATGAGCTAACTTGGATATGAGCAGAATACCCTAAGCTTTAAGCAGTTTGATATTTCACATCAGTGATCACCACATTACATTAATGTCTTTGTTACATTGCCAACACATTGTAGGCCTTACAACAGGCCTTACAACAAGAGGCTGGTTTCATGTCACTGTATTCTAGCTTTGTATCAAAACCTTTTTCATCAACAGCAGTTTCATTTCAATAAACTAGTAGCACCTCTTCAAAATACCACACTTAAAGATTCGTAACAGCTGCAATTGTCAATAAACCCCAAAATTTACATGTTTGTATTACACAAGAGTTAGGAGATTGTCTATGCACGTGGCTGCATCAACTTACATATGTTTATATCAAGGCTGTGGCAATAGCATAGCAAGTTACGTCAATGTTTTTAGCCAAAGTATCAATGCAAAAAAACCTCAGATTCATGCACTGATTTCAGTTGAGCAAGGTGGCAAAAATCCCATTGTGGATAGAGTTAATTATTAAATAACAAAGAATTCTGTTCAGGTTCTTTGGAGCATGAAGTAATAAATTTGTCTTGTTTTGTAATTAGTTACAAACTGTCTTCTTTTAAAAATTTGGGTAAGCATGATAGTAATAGATCTAACTCTAAGGTCACATCCTACTACAGATACTTAAATTGGAAAGCTAAAGATGAGGAGAACAAAAATCTGTCTGGAAAAAACAGTTAAGTTGTTCTCCCACTGGTGTGATGCCAGTTCTGCAATAAACAGTTAAAGACTCAGCTTAGGTCTGGCATCTAATGATATTCTCAAGTAGGCAGCTGCTTCAAGAAAAGAGCCAAAACTGTTTCTATGTCAAAAACATAATGATAAAAATCAGCATAGCCTGCCAGCTGGCACATCTTTCACAGAAGTATAAAGTGTCCAGCAGAACAACTGAATGGAATAATTTTTGAAAGCTGGTAATTAAGTTTCAACAATATTGCCAGTTGCCCTCTTAAAAGTCTGTAAATATTTCCCACAGGTGAATTATCTGTTTTACTCTGATTATTTTATGCCTTCTAAACAGGCAAAACACCATGACAACAATTCTTTTCCTCAAGCAAGATACCCTTTTTTAACAGGCTGATCTAGTCTGTTGAAAGTTCCCATTTAAAGCACAGATTGAAAAAAACAATAAATTCAACAGTGAAGTAGATGTTTAGCTCCTTTAATAGGGAAAACTATTTTCAACACATTCTGATATACATTGATTTTAATTGTAAAAATATATTATCAAGGCAGTCTTAAAGCTTAATGCATTTATGTAAAAAAAAAAGTGTTTATGGTTCCAGCAGCGTTGTAGTATGCAGAGTAACAAATTGATAATACCTTAAACGTGCCTAGAAAACACATCACTGTGTTTAAAATTGCAACCTACCAAACTACTGAACTCAACAAGCAGCTTGAAACTGCAGGGAGAACAAACACAACATAGGGAAGTGGAGTAATGTGGTTTTCTATTTAAAAGACTTGTGTATTTAACAGCTTGTTAATCAAATCCATGAAGCTTGAAGAAATCTCACTGTGCCTTCAGAAAAATCCAGCATCTCGTTTTCATTGTAAGTAAAATAATCTTACTACTTTCTTTACAGTTCAGCAGAACCACCATTTCAAAATGATCAGCTCAGCACCTCTTCTTCCTGATTTCATTTTACATTTGAACTGCAGACGTACTTAAGAGAGCTACATGGATGTGAGGTATTAACATTTTTCCATTTAGTAAATACTTTAAGCCCCACCTCTCCAAAGTGCTGCTGCCAGTGCCACTTTGAGAACAAATGACCATTTATGACTGAAAATAAAATCATTTATATGCATAATATAAAATTTCCAAGTCTTAGTTAAGGCCTCATTGAAGTATTTCTTGATTCTCTCAAGCCTTTCACTCTAGCAGCTGGCTCAGACATGAGCTCAGAGAAAAGCAGTAATTTTTTTCTCCTCATTCAGTAGCCTGTTGTTTGCTATCCTTACTTGGAAGGATTTAATAACAGCCGTTCTTCCATAGTGTGACCTCCAGAAAGTTATGATCCATTTTCCTCCCTTCTTAAAAAAAATAGAGGAAATAAGGTGTCATCTGAGTTGAACTGTATTTGCTCTGGCACACATTGCAAACCTCCCATCTCTGAAGTCCAAATCGGAATTTGTTATACCAGTCTTAGTAATTTCTGTAGGTAGTGGTTGACTCGACCTTTTAATCCAGCTAGCTTTTTCCACTAGAGGACTAAAGTCATGGTCTGTAGGAAGGATTGACTTCGGTCAATGGGTTGTGAGGAATTAATGTGAATCGTTGCCATTCCTAATTACCAGTGTTCTGATCCATGTAACAAACTGCAAAAAAATAAGTCACAACAGCCTGTTTGCCTTAGAAGGACTGTCTGGGTAATGGCTGCCTCGTCGCAGAGAGCTACATTTGGTCACTGAAAGTGCAGTCACTACAACCTGTGCTGCCCTCTCGCCAAGGCAAAGGCAAGTGTCCAACAATGCCCGAGCACGGCCAGTCACTGTGGGGTAAGAGGAAATTGTTTCATAATCCATTCGGGATAACGTTCGCTGTGAGCGAAGGACATCGAGGATGTAGTTGAGGCGTCCTTCTGTCATGCAGCTCAGTATGGTCTGTCTCTGGCAGGCTAGTATTTGACAGCAGTTTCCTTTGCAGCAAGTATCTTGAGTGAAAAGGAAACAAAATGAGATAAACTAAGTGCTGTTTTCTTCCAGAAGTTGTTAGCAAGTGATAGCATCAACACCAGAAATATAAACTCAGCAGACGAAGAGTAGGGAGAGTTAGTTTATTTGTGTTCTTTGTTCAGAACTAGTCTAATGTACTTTCATCTTTTGTTTAAAACTCAAAGATCAGATTACAGAAAGTAAATGTTTCTAAAGATATATCAAGTGCTCAGATTGTGTAAGGGGAGGAGATTTTCAGGTCTCATGCTGTTTATCTAGCATCTGTATCAAGCTTCAAAGCAGCTTGGCTTGACATAGATGAGAAAACTATGTCCTGTAGAAAGTGGAGGAACAGATAATTGGTAGTTCAGGGTATTTTCCTGTATTTTTATTATGGTCTTTTCAGAACTGTTCTCAGCCTGATTATGATCCTAAAAAAGAACAAGCCAGTGTTCTCAGTGGCCAGACTGAACTTGTGAGAACACAGGAGTAGCTATACACAAATACACTCACTAGGCACTTGTATCAAGTTTGGAGGAGTTACTACACTAAATACCTGAAAATATGCACAAAATTTAAAGAGATCTGTGCCCTCCAAACTTTAAACGATTTATTCTCTAAGATCTGGCCAAGGAAAATATTGCCACCTCAAATTGGGAATGGGGTCTTACCTGTCACTGATTGTTCAAGATGCATGGGTTGTGGTCTCTGCATAAAAGCCAGTGGTGGGTCCTTATGCTGACTGCTTTCTTTGCCTGCAGTTGAACCAGATGAAGGAATTGTGCAAAGGGAATTTGATTTTCTACTGTCAGAACCTGGATGATCTAGGAAAAAGTTTAAGATGTGTAATATTAGACCCTTGAATGGAACAACAACAGATTTTATATTTATACTGCATATTTATATTATACTGGAACTGAAGTGAAAACTAACTTGAGAGCACTTATTACTAGCTGTTCTTTTGACTTTTGTTAATACATCATTATTCCTAGGAAGTTTTTGGCATATATTACTACACACATCTGACTTTTTCACACTGTAGGAATTTATTTCTGAAGTTATAGAACATTCTATTCTGTCCATAAGTCTGATAGCTGTTGATCAGAACAAAAATGCTTGGAAGTGCAGTTGTTGTTGTAAGTGAATTGATTTCCTATGACTCAACTTTCGTATCCAAAGGAGTACAGAAAAAGTGTTTAAGAAAATATATCACTTCTTGACACAAATTTAAACATTTTGACAAGACAAATCAGCACTGGAAAGGCAAAGGAAGTTAGTTATATAGGAATGGTGATTATCAGGAATCATACACATATTCCTGGCAACACAGTCTTTTTAAAAGTTCTCCTTTTCTTATTAGCAAATTACAAAAAACCCAGTTATTCCTGGTGGCACAAGGCACTATGGTTCCCAGGAGGGATTTGTTCTGTCAAAAGCAACAGGCAGGATTTGATGTCCAAGGAAAAGGCAGCTCTACATTACGGGTCAAGGTTCTAAAAAAAAAAAAAAGCAAAAGAGGCTTTTTGATCTATTCACTTAATCAGGTTATTGTGGCATCTCTGGTTTTCTGCAGTGAACTCATGCTTCAGAGGATACCAGTAGAGGGCACAGCTGTACTTTGAGAAGGGACAATTTTACACGGAAAATAACGTGTATGGAACAACTGCTAGTATTTATCCTTTTCTTAGAATAGCTGGAGCTGAATATGTTTCAAGGTAGAGACCTTTCTTTGTTGTTGTGTTCTGTGGGATAGTATTTGACAGACCCGTCTTAAGAATATTTTCTCTTCCTGGATTATTCACACTGTTATCAAGTAGAATAGTTGGCAAGTGTGGCACTGCAAAAGGAATTTTCTTGCTGATTAAATGGTTGTTTTTTTGTTGACAGATGACCTGAAAAAGATCAAAACAGAGAATAATTATCTAATTGGAAGCATGTTCCAAAACCCTTTCTAAGCAGTTTTCTTTTGGAATATGAGGCAGTAGTATCACAGTGCAGGGCAGGGATGCAGCTGTTGAGCCTACAGGCACACCTAACTTTAGCTAGTTACCTTGGGTCACTGTGGCAGCACGGATTCATAGACTTCCTGTCCTAGGGTTTACTGCAGTCCTAGATCACTTCTGCAGCCTGTGCTGCCAGTGGTCGTGGTGTCACTAGAACATGAGCTGTTTAGTTTAAAGCCAGCTATGATGCAGGCATTAGAACTTCAGTTCTACCTCTGTATCTTTTAGTATCTACAGGCCTGCCACAAGTGCCAGAATCCCTTTGAATATAGGAGTTAACTCTTTTGGAGCAATGACAAAACACTTAGCCTTGCTCTAAGAAAATTGGTTAAAAATGCTGGAATTCAGCCTAGGAGTTTTTCTAGCCATCATTTTGAAAACATTATGAGAAAGGTTAGATTTTTGCCATTTCATTAGGACTTCTTCAAGAAGGAGACATGCAAAGCAACTCTTAAGTGGAGGAGGTTGTTTTTGCAAGAGCAACATCTGAGTCAGCTGCTTCAAAGAATGTAGAACTTGTTAGTTAACTGGATGGAGTTCTCCATGGTTAGGGACAAAAGAGGGTTAGAAACGTTTTTCCCCACAATGTCTGCATTATACATTGTCAGGGCTGGCAGGAGAAACAAGCAGCTGATGAAGTACTCTTATAAGACACTCAAGCCATGCACTCACCTCTGAATTGCATATGCCCATCTGCAGTGTGTATATTTCTGAACCTTTACATGCATTAAGTGCTGTCTCCTGGAAAAAAAAAGCACAGTAACTCTAGTAAGTATACATATGATTTGTTCATAGTTGTCAGGAGCAAGAATTTATACTGACACTGACAATTTATACTGACAATATATATTATACTCTCAGGTGCGCTTGATATATAGTAACAGTGAACAGCACAGGGCAATTTTAAAACATGTAAGTGGGCATAGAATCTGACAACTCTACCCTGTTCCTGTTTCTGTTCTTTAAAATTTATTTTAAAACCCAGTTTGGAATCATGCAGGGGAAGATGAAAATAACCCTGTGTTGAGAGAGAGAGATTGGGCAAGCTATAGCACGTTTTCCTTTTAGTATCCAAACAGCAGGCACATCGTGTGTTTAGTATGCCAAACTGTCTGCAATCAGGATGTGTCAATACTTGTAACTGGTTTTCCATTTTGTACATCTGCAGCAGATTTGTTCAATTTATATACTTCTTTATATATATATATATAATTTTTCAATTTATATACTTCTAAAATGGATCGGTTCATAAGCGTAAAGAATCTCCAGTAGCATTTTCACAGTAATTTTGGACATACCAGCTCAGTGGTTTGAATAATGAATAGTGCTATTTACTAATTTCACAAATAGAAAAATAAAACCTTGCTCAAGAGAAATTGAACCATTAGATTATGGAATATTCGGCAGTACAGTCCTAAATAAACTTCAAGAGTAGTAGAAATTACTTGGACTGTAAGTATGCCACCTATTAAAACATTGATCAAGTCTGTTCTATAATCCCAGAATGCGATTGCAACATGTAGAAATGATCCAGCATGTATTAATTAACAATGCACGTAAGCACAGCAATGAAACCAACAACACAGCATGGGTTGTGTAAAGCCAGATGGAGTCAGAATACTTGTTCAAGGGCAGAAGCATGTGACCCTAGTTGCCCCACTATGATTAAGTTAACTAGATAGGATATAGCTGTATTTGTGGCAGTCAGATTTGTGCCAGATTTCCTAAGGCAATGTAGACATATATGGAATTAGTGTATCCCTCAGCTGTTGGCCCTTCCCCATCCATTCCTGTGGTATAACCCTCGTAGACCCTAGAACAAGAAGTGTCTTGTGCCTGATTTATAAGCAGTGACACATACAAAAGAAGTGCTGATACTAGCATTGTCTAGCAGGTACTAACACTGTCCAGGTTCTGGAATAAATATCTTCTTACCAATACATACAATAAAAATTGTCCTTGATTCTAGCCCTAATCTGATTTTGGGGCTGATAATTGTTCTCACTCACATGGGTTTACCAGTCTGACTACAGCCGGTGACTGGAAACCAGCTATCATATTTCTATAATTGCAGGTAGCAATTGATATAGTTTCTAGAGAACCTCACAATATCTGTTTTCTACAATTCCTGAATTAACCTGAAGTGCCAGAGGGTACTCTCCAGCTCTCTGACATGTCCAATAAAACAATGAAGACAAAACTTTTCCAGGTTTTGGACTGCAAAGATTGCAATTGAAAGAATCAGGTAGGGTCCTTGTAGGAGAACAAAACTTAACTCTGCACTAACCTTTGCATCCATCAGATTGTAGATTGCAGTGGAAATTGCCTCCTTATTTATACTAGTCAAAATTCCATTTAGAAGGTCTACACATTCTGTGGGGGGAATAAAACATTTTACGTACGGCATTGCATATGAAAGTGTGTATATGTTTAGGCTTCAATGTATTGCAACTAATTTTAACATTATGTTGATTAGCCAGATGAACTATACAAAATTAGTTTAATATGAGTTCCATCTCGTACCTCCTCTTGGTTTCCTTTTTGAACTGATTGTAAAGAACAGTTAGTCACATTAAAATCACATTTTCTTAAGTGTTCATACAGATGTAGTGGACTTATTTGCAAAAGGTTTACACATGACTGTATAAATCTATCACAATACTACTATATGCAAATTGCTTCCGCAGCACTTGCATGTTTCAACTTTGAAGATTTGCTCAAAAGCCCTGAAATATCACAATTTTAACTTTTCTTGGCTATCTTTTAGAAACAGAGGATAAACATAACAGTTCGCTAAAGTAAACAATGATTACACACTTCAAAAGGAAACTGGTTATGCATTGGAATCAAGAGAGTTTAATATTTGTTGAAATAGTGAAATAGTATGTGTGTGTGTATATATATATTTGTTAATACAGTGTGTGTGTGTGTATATATATATAGTTGGCAATATCCCTTCCTTTATTTGCACTCACTTTTACGTTATACCAAACAATTCTGGATAAATCCTGCCAAGAAAGCAAATCCTGAATATTACCTGCAGTACGTGGTCTGTAATCTGGTTCTTGATGCCAGCACAGAGCAATAAGGTGCAACAATCTGTTCCTCTCAGGCAAACTGCTTGGTATAAAATTCTCAGAAATGCCAGGCCGCAAACTGCTGCAGATTCCTGTCGCAACTTCCAGCAGGGTTGTCTGACCTGCAATTTATAGAAAAATGTCACTGCAAAAAACAAAATACCTCAGAATTCTCTTAAAGTGATACTCAGCATAAGATAATTTGTGTATTTAAAACAAAGAGTGCTTTTAAAAGCATAAAGTAAAAAAATATACAAACACTCATAAATAGATGTGCTAACCTTGAACAACAACTGCAGCTTTTGGGAGATATCCAATTGCAGCAAAACAAACCCACATGACTTATCTAGCTAATTACAGAGTGTGAACAGTGGATTCTAAAGTAATAGCCATGGCAGATAGTTCTTGAGGTTGAAATATGCTTGCACGCCCTATTCATCAAATAGTTCCAAATAAATAATTCAGCAAAATACTCAATCTTCATGGATAATTAACCGAAACAGTGGCCTAATTAGCTCAATAAACTGTTTGCTGCAATTAACTCCACTAAGCTTTAAAGGGCCACTTTTCATGGATACAGTTTTCAAGAGGACTATTAAAGTATTACTGAGTATTTTCCAGTGACATGAGATGTGTTTTCAAGCTGACCACTGTCACAAGTCAGACCATTTCAAGACATCAAGAGCACTGATGGCTCCCCATATTATTTTCTTGCTGAAGGTAGCTTGAGGTTATGTCATCAACTTAACTTATGCACACCTCTGTGCTAATATACCACCCTCCTATATTCAAGCCCAGAGTGTCAAGCCCACTTCTTGTTAAACTGGATAAGAATTTCTTGCTAGATAACATGACATGGAGTTTCTCTTGCCTTTGGTTTTATTTGTTTAACTAACATCAGCCTATTGTGAAACAAACATGAAAAATGTTCAAAGGCTTAAAAAGTTCTTTCCCTTTCTCTTGAACTTTTATGTTCTGCTCATTTTAAACACGTGGTAAATTGATTTTTTAATTTTCCATATTAATTTCCCTATGTTCCTTTGTATTAAAATAATTAACACAGAAAAATGATTCCATCTGCTTTGCACTCAGTTGTTTGTGCCTTCAGAGGTGGTGGGGTACGTGCAAAGAGCAAACAAAGTGCTTCAGATCTACTCTTCCCAGTCCAAGTTTTCTTCAACTTCAAGCACCCAGAATCACAAGGTTAGATTAAAACTAGTTATTATTAATCAAACTCATCAAATAATCCATCCACACAAGTTTTCTTTCCATTTTCTTTCTAGGGTCTGAATTTTTTTATTACACACATGGCAGGTTTTCAAATTCTTCTGCTTAACATTTACAGCTTCAAACTTGTGTGTGAGAGAGAGTAGTGCAACAGGCTGTATCAGAATAAAGAACTCTGTCCAAATAGGAAGTCAGAAATGGCTATGTCTACATGATTGTAAACTACGTGCACAGATACCTCAGGTATACATGTGATTTTTATGGGTATATTCTAAGCACACAGTTTTATGTAAAGCTTCACACCCACATTATAAGAAAATAACTCCTGCTCTACAAAAGTAATAAAATCTCCTTTGGGCAGCCACAAGATGGCAGCCATAAGCTGTGTGAATTTAAAGATATTATTCTATTAATTACTTCTAGAGGGTCTTCAGCCTGTAAAACACAGGAGTTCCGTTTTGACATGCAGAATGAAGCCCATAGCAAAAAAGCCTTTCCTTGATCTCCACCTCCATGAAACAGGGATCATTCCTAGACTGTGACAATTATTATATGATGCTTTGCAAACTAAGTTCTTTAAAACTGCTCACACTTTCATGTAAGAAAGTAAGATTCCCTGCTTGCTTACGAGAATTCAGCACGAACTGGCATTTCTTGATCAGAATTTGAAACTCACAGCAACTTCAAAAACAAGCATTCTGCTCATCCAGTTAACTGCTTTTCAGTAAAATGTTCCCTGATTTTAAGATAACAACTGTAAAATATGAAGTGGTATGCATTCTCACTAAAGGTAAGCAGAAAACCCAACTCAGTAACAGAGTGCTTCAACAAGCACAGAGAAATGATGCAAGTAGGGTAAGAAACTATGCCTTTCCCCTGCAGAAAGATCACCTTCTTTGGAAACACAGAGGATTTGTTGAGGGATTCTAATCTTTAAATCCCATAACCTGGAGCTGTGTGCTTTGACAGTAGCATAAGACAAAGGGACATCTGAAAAGACAGTGCTGTTTGTATCATAGTTTCCTTACAATAAGGAAATTTCTGGAAAAGATGAGGGCAACACAAAGTTTGACATGAACAACAGAGATAAATACCTTCAAATGGTTTCCGTCTGCTTAGGCTCTCCCAACACAGTATTCCAAAACTAGAAAAAAAACAAAAAAAAACCAACAATGAAAGACCATTCATACTTTGCAATCCAGACCTATGATCTCATTTCCAAGAGCAAGTTTATTGGTTTAAGAGGAAGGAGTTTTTCAAGACAAAGTCTCTCCACATCTTTCCTAATTTGATGAGATCCTTTTTCCTGCATTATTAAGTTTCAGTTTTCAACCGAGCTGTTCTTATAAAATAATAAATCAGATTTGTAATATTTTTTTAAACATAGGATCAATTACAATTACATTTCAGGTTACCACGTTATCTCCATTTGCTCTTGTGAATTTCAGAACCTTCTCTTCTCCTTTCTCCATCTTTTTGTTTTGTTTTCAAGTAATTTAAATAGCAACTGAAAGACGAGCACATCAGTTGCCCTTCCAAAAACTTGATTCTGACCCACGATGTGTCTGTTTTTTTCAGCACATTTTGCTAGAGCTCCAAATACCTTTTTCCTTTTCTAACATCCTAGGAAATATTCCAGTGATACCACAGACCTACATATATACCCCACAAGTCAGATGGTTTATAATACAGATTTTTGATAAAAAGCTCAATCTGCAAAATCGGAGACAGAAGCAAGGAAGCTGCTGGAAGAGAGAAAGTAGGCTATGGATGGGAAGCAAAGCAATTAAAAGGGAAAGAAGTTGTTGTAGGATAGATGTGTCTGCCCGCTCATATATCTTGCTGTGGTGTGAATGACAATCTTTAAAATAACCCTCTCTTCTGCCTTATTTCCACATAAAATCTGGAAGTGCTTTTACTTACGTACCCTCTAGGAAAGTATTAAAGTTATGTGGTCACACATGCAACTTATGTGTTAAATAATATTTCATACATGACACATACTTTTGTTTTCTCTGTTGCACCACTGTCTAGACATGCACCCGAGTCACAAGTGAGCATCTAAAGTTATAGAAGAATGACTTGTTGGAAAATGAAAGTAAGCCTTCACTCTTCCTGCACAAAAATCTTGTGTATGAACAACATTGGATTTGTCACATCATTTATAGATCTCCTCAAGTGTATGCATTATTTGACTCATCTTAGAGCCTGCCTCTGTGAGAGTAAAGCAGGAGTTTAAATTTGTTGCCTCCATAAAGCGTCTGAAAGCGAAAGAGTGGTAATGCTTAGAAGTTATTTATAATGCTAGGCCACAGGCTCTGTATGCCAGTTGTAAAGATGTGTCTCCATGCAGACACCAGTTACAGTTTGAGGTTGCCTCATTTATTGAGGCAACCATAAGGCAGGTAGCATATCCAAAAGGGGCATGTGGCAGTAGGTAATCTTCCTCCTTCCTATGAATCCCTTCTATGGATGCTTGAGTGGCTCAGTAAATTATTCCAGCAGAGATTCCATAGGACCTTAGTGGGACACTATTGAGTGAAAGGTCTTATTTTCACCTGGGCCTCATCTAGGCATGAACAGATCTTCCTGAAACTAAAGTCACACTTCAAAACTGTGTGAAGTAGTTATTAGGTTTCTAAATGTATGTGAAAAAGTTTTGGCAGCTATGTTACACTTTTTCAGCATTTAGGTCCATTATATTAATATTTATATGACGAACTTTGAGAACAGTTCTTAACCTTGGTATATTATTCACCAAAAATAGGAAATTTCAAATTTAATTCACTGCTGTAATCGGCCTCATGCGGAATACTAGCCTACTGTATTGTGTAGATCTGGCATTTTTATGGTCATGTCTTTGAAAATAAGTATCTCGGCAACATTACAGAATGTCACAAGGAGTAGGTATGACCTACCCTTAGAAATCCCATTCACCTGTAAATATCACCTTCCTGGGAAGGAAGTCCTCCTTCCAGGATTTCAGGAGGCAGGTACACTAAATCCTGGCAGTTTCTCTGATTGCAGTTCTGCAGGTCTGACCTTAGTTGTCGTTTCCTCCAATTAGTTAGACCATAATCTGATATCTACAGAAAAAAAGTAAATTTTAGTAACAATGCCTCAAGTCTTGGTATTAAATGTTGACTGTTAGGATAAATATATGCAACAAGAGGACAATCACTGGATTTTACTAAAAGCTCTCACCTTGGCTCTGTACTGCGTATCCAAAAGCACATTGGAAGGTTTCAGGCTGCAGTGGCAGAAAGCAGGCTCGAGGATGTGAAGGTGATACAGCCCTTCAGCCACATCCACCAGGATCCTTATGAGTAAGGGAAATGGAAGTTCTGGGTACAGTTGATGCTAAGTAACACAAGATACAAGTTTTGGTAGTGTGAAATTGCTACTATTCACATTTTCATTTGACAATAAACAGAAGTACAACACATAAGCTAAAGGACAGAATGCCTGTGACTACTGTCCATAATTTACGTACTGATTGTTCTCCTTTGGCTGACCTTATAATTAATTTTGTCACATAAAAGCTGACTTCTTTTATGTACCTCATGGATGAGTGAATGGAGGGACCCGTTGTTCATCCATTCAGTCACTATCCCCACAAGTCCACGGTACTGGTAAATCCCAAGAAAAGGCAGGAGACGTTCAGACTTGTAGCATCTGACATTTGCTATATCCTGAAGCAGCAACTTCCACTCCCTATAAAAAATAGCAAGGGTTAGACACAGATTAGGCTGAAGGGAATTTCAGCTAGGGATGAGAGATAACTCTACAGTTGAACACAAGCTAATAGAATTCTACCAATAAAACCAGTATTATATCTTCCAAACCATGCTTGCTAACAAAATGAAGCAACCCCTTGTGTAGTGTATTTTTCTAGTATAATGTGAAAGACCTCTGAATGGTCTAATAGGAACATAAGAGCACAGTTTAAACAGGATTGAAGTGTGAAGGCAGGAGAAAGCTGAATTACATGAAATGCCAGATTAAGAAAAATCAAGTTTTTTCCCCTTACTGTCCCCAAGAACTTGTACTTTATCCTTTTGCTATTGAATTGTAGACATGAATTTAAACAGAGTTCATTTACAGAGAAAAACAAAGCTTTGCTTTGATCATCATCAGAAAAACAAAGTTTTGTTGTCTAAGGACTTCAAACAGTTACTTCATACACAGGAAACAGTGAACTATCAATTCAATTGTGCATTTTCATGGAAATAACTGAAATTCTGCTACAGGTTCAATTTTTGTTAATTGTGTTTGCTTTTACAGATCTGATGTACTCTATGGTACTCGTGAGCTGAAAATTCATTGAAATTAATTCAACATTCAGTTAATTTCAACAGATCTGGAGCTCAGTCTCATTATTCTAACCAGCCTTTACATTGAGACTTCAGTTTCAGTTTCTCATATTTGTTGATTCACAAGCCTGTAAACTGATCATGGGAAGTAATCCACAGCCCCACCCGTTTTAACACTTGTTTCCACAAATCTAAATATTTGTCATTGGCACAGAGTTAAACATTTTGCAACTGGAGTAGAACACAGTTTATTCTCCCAGCTTTCCTAACACTGTAATGTAAATAGAAGATCAGAATGGTAGAAAGAGAGAGAAAAGCAGAGCAGTGTCTTTAGCTTTAGGGAGCAATTCTGAGTGAAAAGATGCCAAATTAGGATAGCATGTTAAATTCAAAGCAAAGTAAAATTTTGGTTTCTGTAACTTTTAACTGTTTTGTTTTGGGATTTGTTTGATTTAAAGAACACGTGGACAGGGGACAGAGGAAGCTTTTTTCTTTAAACAAGCTACTAAACAAATAACATTTCTTCAGATAACAAAATTGCTAGACTTCAATTGGCTAAAAATAAGCAACCCTCTCCCCCAACCACAAAAAAAACCCTTAACATTTTTAACTGTTCTAAAATTCTGGCAGCAATTGTTTTTTTAAGTATTACTGACTATTTAAACTGTCAGCTCTAAAATATTTGTATGAAATACTGTTTTCTCCTGCCCTGTCTTTATAATGGAACCAATCAAACACTATGTATTAGAGTAGGACACTTTTGTATTTTACTTTTAACAAAAGCCAGCTGAATGGCAGCCTTCTCAGTTAAAAAGCGTAACTAGCCCATAGATGCACATCAGACACTCCTTCTTTTGATAAAGTCAGGTCAGACATTTCCTAAAATGCTTTGGTCATCACTGGAATTTTTTTGTCAGTAGGCTGATGCTCATCAGTTAATTTGTTTGTTTTTATAGTTAGGACTTGTACACATCTCACTGCCCTGTAACCCTGACCATTACCCGTCCCTTCTCCCATTTCTCTACTCTCTCACCTGTACTTGCAGTTTTAGGTTAAATTCAACTGAGATCTCTTCAGGAACCTCCAGAAAGAAGTAATACCATAGCATAATGTCTAATACTGTAAACATTATTATAATAGAGATAATAAATGACTTCAGGATTAAGCTCTACTTTTATAAAGATTTGTAAAAATCCCTAGAGCTTGTTTCTCAGTATAACTGGCTCCAAGTTGCCTCTTGGGTAGTCAGGATTTCTAGGAACGGAGATGTGTTTAGGGATCAGATGATCCTGAGCATGCCATGATTCATTCTGGTGCCATCGCTGCAGGTCTGTGTTGCCCACCTGCATGGCCAGTTGGCTAAATAAGACACATACCTCTCTGTAGTATCCTGGCTGCTCAGCAGCTTCACCGAGATGTCAATGTTCCAAGAAGCGTGAAAAGCTTTGAGTGCAAAGCCTGAGCCTGTTCTGGTCAAGTTAAAGCTATCCAAATCTTTCTGGGCTACTACAGGTAATGATTTGGCCATTTCTTGACGGCTGGCTTAGGGGAAAAAAATGAAAGAAAAAAAAGGTTTAAGGACTAGTTTTTGACACTACTATCAAAGCACAGTGAAATTGCATGGTCCTTTACTTCCCAAATAACTATTACCCTAATCTAATAGGCTTCCTTTTATTACTCTGTGTCAGACTTTCCTTATAAAGACAGGAAAAACACACTAATTGCAAAGGAGTGTCTGAACCATAACTTGCCATCTGAGGCTGCAAGATGTTAATTAATTGCTTATTATTGTTTCCATCTGATGACTTTGAAATGTGGGGTCATTATTTATGATACAGAAATGGGATTTTGAAGTGATACTGAACTACGTAGACAAACTAGTATCTTACAGTTACTTGCCAGACAGAAATAATTACCCTGCTTCTCATGAAAAAAGGCAATTCAATAATTCATGGAAGTCCATTATGCATCATTCTTGCATATCTTCTTTAATACAACTTCACATGTCAACACAAAAGCAAGGTAAAAGACAAATTTCTAGCTACTGTAAGCTGGTAGAACTCTGCTAAATGCAGCTGTTTCTTTATAACAGCCACTATTTTGTCCAGTGTTCTGACTATACTGTAACTCTCTAGGGCCATGTGAATGCTTCAGACACATTGTATGGCAGTGCACGTGGATTAGAGATAACCTCTGCAAAGCACCACTGTGTTACTACATGAGTAATGTTTTTAATTGCATTTATGAAGCTACATTAAACTGGAGAATGTCAGTGGTGAAAGAGGAAAATGATCAAGCAAAGAAAACATGGAATAAAATCAGCGGTAAGGATTACTGCAAGATCAGTGGTCAGTGAGTCAGGAGAACTCAAACTGGAATACTCCCTTTCAGGGTCCAGTAGACCAGGGCTAGAAAAGAAAACACATGAGCAAACTGAAGTAACAGGGCCAAACATTCGAAGTAACCATTATGGACTGTTGAGTATGAATTGTGTCCTAGAAAATGGGCTCTACAAAATGAGCTCCTGGGATGTAGAAGGCCTGAAAGTCTTCTGGCTTTGAGCAGGTCACTTGTCCATAAGCAGAAACAAAAACCTGAAGATAAATTTGTCTGTGCTTATGGCTGAACTGCTTCTAGTTCATGACCAATTTATTTTCAGTTAATCTCAGTATCTAAGCTATGCCATGCAGGCACATTCACAATCACAGTGGGGTACTAAGCTCAGCTCTGCATCTATCCAGGGCGCTACCCGGATTCCTAAAACAGTTGGAAGTACTAATAATGGAATATGGGACTATCATGGAATTACAAATGAAGTCTCCCTCTACCCCCTAGATTGCAAGTTTGGTACCAAAGCAATTTTTTTCAGTAGTTCTGCTCTTCTAAATACTTTTTCTCCTAAACCATTTAAAAAACCCTCACTGTCAAACTACAAACCCAGTATTTCTTAGGTGACCTTTGCAATGAAATTTCCTATTATTTTTTAGTGACACACTGAAAGTCTCAGACGACTGTCATCTTCCTCTAGCTGGCCAGGCAGTTGGGCAGGAGGGAGACTGCTATAAAGCCATTTATTTCAAGTTTCTAATGTTAAAGGCAGTTTTTTTAAAAGTAACTCATTGCAAAGGTGTTTTCCTTAGTAAGAGAGAAACTCTGTATTATGTTAATATTCAGATGTCTCAGTAAAAGAAATTGGAAACAAAAATCAACTTACCTCTAGAAATATGGGCATGAGAACTATGGAAGAATGGAGTGAAACTGCTCTGGACACCAAGTGGGAGTCGATTTTGATCTGGGTTCAAACACAGCTCAAGTTTTCCTGCTTGAGTCAGCTGCGTTGTTGATCTCTCATCTTATTGGCTGCCTGCAAACATCTAAAATTTCCTGGTCGGATGTACAAGCTGTAACTCTTTAGTGACTGCAGATGGGTTTGCACAGGCTGATTTGTTAACTGCCTGTAGTTAATAAGAGCAATTACCAAAAAAGAGGTTGGATAGCTATTTTTTGCCACAATGAGGAATGCCTAGAGGGAAAGCTATAAGAGAGTGAAAAACACTAGTGGATAAAGCCTGGATACAGAAGCATGTAGAGCTGCTCGCAGATTGTGCAGCTGATGCTTACATCTGCAGTAGGTCAAGCCAACAGCACAAGTACAAAATCCCTTTAAAAGTTTATAGTCAAGTTCATCTTAAAACAGAATTTTTCTGGTTACAGGGTAGGTAAGCACAGGGATAACATCAGGTTGCAAAGAAGTAGGGATCAATTGACTGTTAAGTAGCCCTGCTGAAAAGTATGTAGGGGCTACAATGGAAGTTAAGTTGATCATGAGCCAACAGCATGCTGTCATCACGAGGGGAGAAAATTGCATACTGGGCTACGTTAGAAACACAGTCAGCAAAGTGAGAGAAGTCATTATGCCTTATGTTGCCCTCATGTTGAGACTGCATCTGAAATACCATAGGCAAATTAGAGCCTTCCGTCCAAATACAGTGGTGAGAAACTGGAGAGGATGCAGTAGGCAGCTACCGAGATGGAGACCTGGAGCATGCACCTTACAAGGAGAGGCTGAGGGAGCCAGTCTTGTTTAGTCAGGTGAAAGAGGCTGGAGGGGAGGTCTACAAGAAACTTACAGCTACTTGAAGGTCAGTTACGAAGGCAGAACCACATTCTTCTCCACAGGGGCAGATAACAACCAGTGACACAGGCAGATGTCTATTTCACAGGTTAAAACCAGATGCTAGGAATTGTTTTTTGTAATGCAGTACTGGAATGGGCCACTCAGTTTGCAAAGTCTCCATGTTTTAAGGTTTTCTGGACCCAGCTAGGCAAAGTTGTGGCTGATCTGATTGAGCACTGCTGGTAGTCCTACTTTGAGCAGAAGATTGGGCTAGAAAGTGCCAAAAGTCCAGAATATCTTCAATTTTGTGAAAATTCTATAAGGCCTAATTGCGTTCCTGCTAGGCCCCCAGCATATACATTCCCAGTGAAAGTTGATGGGACTACTGGACACAGGCTGGAGACTTCAGGAGAAAACTGTCATTTTGATTGGTCACATTTATTCAAACTTTCCACTCCATGAAGTCTGTCTTTATTTATAGAATCTGACTTTAAAAACCAGTGTCAGTCAATGAGATTCTGTCCATAGACTTCTGTTGTTTTTGGATCAAACTGTAATCCCCCAACCAGGAGGGAAACAAACAGCAGGGCAGTTACCTAATCCTCCTGTGACCATGGGAAAGTCCCGTAGATCTAAAAATCATGTGCCTGGGGCTCTGTGGCCTGAGGGGAAGCACACTACGAGTGGGAAGTCTCAAGTACGCCTTCATATACAATGCATTGTTTCCTGACAGCTGTAGTTATCTGACCAACATCAGCTTTCTCCACCCAACTCACCCCTCAAAAAGTGAAATTATGAGGGAACTGAAGTAGCAACGGTAAAACAAGTGGGCTGTAACAGTCCTGGAGAAAGCTGGAACCATGTCAAGTTGCTGTGGCCACCGGATCCTCCTCCCTGTGGCTTTGATTTATCAGCAATGCATTCATTTCTGTCCATAGTCTACAATTCTGTAAAAAGTACATTAAAAGTGTTTTCCTCTGCTTAAGGCATAAGTCTGTCAGGCTCAGACTGCACTGCAGCAGTATCATAGCTATTCAAAATCCTTACAACTAATTAAAGAAGGTTCTTAGAGGAAGCTTTGTAGGCAGTTTGAAGGGCTTTTTGCAGTTCTTTGATACTTTAAGTAGTTTTAGGTACTTCTGTATTTTTAGAATATCATGTGCTGTACTAAAAAAATCTTGCATTTGTTTACTCCTTTCAGCTTAAAAAAATGAGTATAAAACAATAAAGCTTAATTTCAATCCACATTTGGAGAAACCAGAAACATACAGGACAATTTGCAGTGCAGGTCTAAACTAATGAAACATAATTTTTACTGATTAAAAGTTAATATTTTACCTACACGTAATTTATCCAGATAAATTTATAGCCTGTCACATAATATGAACGCTTATAAATAATGGGCAAGGAAAAAACCTCTATAGGCTCACACAAAGGCTGTTTTGTGCAGTAATTAAACAAAATTAAGAAAACTAAAGTTTAGTTTGACTGTCAGTAAGTTGTTGGGGTTTTTGTTTGGATTTGGTTTGTTGAGGTTTTTTTAATTATGGAAAATACTTGGAATAAAATGTTCCAGCAGGAAACAATGAATCAGACAGACATTGAATCTTTCTAGTCTCCTATGTATAGGATTCATTCATCGCCATACAGATACTTACAGATATAGATACTGGACAAGTACAGACAACTCTTGCCAAAAACAGTAGCTGCTTGATGCCTAAAAACTGTGTGCTATCATCAAGGACAGGGAAAGACTGAAATCCTAACAGAAATATCACTGAGCATACTTCCAACCATAGGCAAGGGGACAAAATAATGAAGAAAGGTAACCTGAAGAGGACTTAATGATGACCATGTGAGTATCTGCAGGATTCCCTATTTAGTGAGCAAATCCAACCATGGCAGCAGGATTGGAATTACACACAGCAGACAGTGTCTGACTAGAACTGCAGGAAGAATTCAGAGACTTATTTCTCATATGTGCATTTGTTCATGTTAAACGACAGCCCAAGTCTTTCAGAGCCATGGATCTCAAAAAAGACCAGTTTTTATTTCGTTCAGAAGACAAACAAAACTTCGAGCCTCTGAGTGTCAAAGAACGAAGAGTAAAACCACCATATTTAAACTTTTCAAATTGTTCGAAGTCTTAAAACCTAACCATAACAATGCAAGAAGAACTATAACACTTGCTTTTTCAATCCAAACTTGTCTTTGTGGCTCACTCACAACCTAAGACAGTATACAGGAAACACAAACATGTTCTTAACATCCTGAAAGTAAGAATAGTGGTGATGCCTAAAGGATAACACTGCTTAAGATGTGAGTGGTTTATAGGTCTCCCCTCATTACAGTCATGCAGACTGAATCCAATTACAATCAAATTTAAAACAAAATTAAGAAGCAGCATTAAAGGACCACAGCATAAGACAAAGCATTAACAGAGCAAGTATGCACAATGAAAGAATGACACACACCAGAAGATCGAAGCATTAAGATGACCCAAATACCAAAGCCTCTGATGCATGTTCAGTAAATACTACACTTTGATATTTCAGAAGAGTTCCCATCATCATTTCTTAATCTGGTTATTCCAGTTGAGGATCTGCACAGAATAACTTCTGGCAAAGAGGTAGATTCTAGGTGCTGTTTCTTTGGCACCTGGTGTATTTCAGGTCATCTTGCAAAAAGTGAATATGAAAGTGTTGTTAGGCTTCAAATTTGTGGGATTCAAATGCTCTGTATCTCACCTTTATAAAAACTAAGCTATAGTGGATGAGTGTAGCCAATGATAGAATCATCTTGCTCTAGGAGATAGGACTCCAAACAGGCAGAATACTTGCCCGCTATAGTGGGATACTTCAAGACACAAATTTATGGTGTCCATTTCATGGATTTACAGTTTACTTTTTTTTCATTTAAGAAAATTGTTTCCTCAGACACCCATACCATGCTATTTTGGAAAACAGTTGTAACATTCACCGGGTCATTAATAGGATGATTAAACAAGAGTATCACAGCTTCTGGCCTTCGGCAGTTTCTGTAAAATGAGCTGTGCCAAGCACCTCCACTAGTTGAGATCTTAGGATATCATACCTCAACTTGTTAAATGCTTGTAAAAGGTGCCCTAGTCCATATCCCAAGCATCTGCAATCTATTTGGAAACATGACATACTAAACAGTATTAAGACAGGGTGGAGAAATGCTAAATCTCCAGGTCCATCAATTATGTACACGCAGATAATAGTTCCAGTAAGCTAATGATGAAATGACAGAGACCTGAATTATATGACCTTGCTGTGAACGTATAGCATAGGTATGTAAGAGTCTTTCAAAGCCTTTACATGTGCCAAACAAAACTCAAGCTCTTCTAGGCAAAGGAATATAGTGAGCACTCCCTCGTCACTCCTCTAAGGATACCTGTTTCAGGGAGAGAGAAAGTACAGCCATAATCATCAAGTCCCCAAAGAAGCTCATTCTATAGAAGAGCATAGCACTACCTAATGCCATCCCTGCCTTCTGGATTTTTCACTGAAAATATGAAAATATGCAAGTAAGCACAAATAATCAACAGGGATTTTTCTTTTTTAAATCTTAATTAAATATTCCTTTTCCATTGTGAGGCTGGTTTGGGTTGGTTCTTTTGGGAATTTTTGTTTTTCAAAGTTGCAAAAACATGTACATTACAGGAATCCAAGAGATACAGATTGCTACTGAATTCCTTTTATGTGTAAGTATGATCAACTGCTTGTAGGCCACTTGCATCTTATGACACAGAGAAAGAATTGTGAATTCGTTCACTAAGCGTCAGTGGACTTTCACAATATGCAAAGTGTTTTCCTAGATGACTGAAACTGTGCTCTACTAAAATTGACTTCTATTAAGTTTATATTCATTGAATTTGGTCATTAACACACTAAACTGGAATTAAGTCCAACACTGTTGAGATGAGTACTTCCTTCTCTTCTGTGGAAAGCAGCCAACTAACAGAAAGGGCATTAAAAAAAGGAGAATTTGCCTTGGTTTCCCAACAGCCTTTCCAACCACAAACATCATTGCCCTTTGCAAAGCAAAGACACCTTTGTCAGCCTGAGAAATTTTAGCTGGGCTAGAATCCATGAACTGCATACAAGTGATGTGAAGAGATAGCACCTAAGAAAAGAGAAAGTAGGTCTTTTTATAACAGAAAAAAAATAATCTACTTGCAGAACTTCAATCCTGTTCAAAATGTATTAAAATAGTTTTCACAGATCTTGCAGTAATCAAGGGGCTAAGTACAAGTGTCAGCTTTCAATTGTAGACTGCCAAATCAAAACCTTCTGAAACTCTATTCATTACAGAGATGAGAGTTTGGTAGGCAACTAGAAAGAACACAAGACATTGTTTTTTATTCCACATAGTCTCGTTGAAAACATATTAATTTGAGAGGCTGAATTTTTGAATGTTTGAGATAGCAACATTGCATATGAACTCCTCACAGGAGGCTAAACATTGCAGTCTTTGGCTTTTGGTGAGCACTGTCTTCCAGTAAATTTTTAATTGCTTAGCCCACAGAGATCACTATTGTTTCTCCTGTAAAAGTGATGAGAGAACAGGGACATGCGGCGAGAGAGACATGCAAGCAGCATTGAAATAAGCTGGAAAACCCCAGTACTGCCTGTCCCCAGTACTGTGTTGCCTATCCAGTTATCTTGCTAGCTCTTTTGGGAAGCCAGCATTTAATCTGTAGCAAAGACTCTAGAGCCAAAAATATCCTTATTAATAGCCACATGGTTTAAGAAAATGTTACAGTAATGCAGCATAATCTTCATTTGGGACCGATATTCCGACTTTTTAACTTCTCAATTATCTAACTATCCATTGTAATATAGGCAAATGAACTTAACAGAAAAGTAAACTGTTCTAATATCATCACCTTAAGTCCATTTTTGTCTTCTGCTTTTTAGTGCTGAAAATAGCAGTGTGGCATTGAGTGAAAACAGGCTGTACAGGGTGGACTTTGTTCTATTGTGTTCTTTCCAGGAAGCAGCAACAAAAAGAAGTGACCTATTGCAAATTCCCCCATTGTACTGTGAGAGACCCACAAAGAGTTATCTATGACCTGAAGTGACATATACACCCGCTTCCTCTTGGCTTCAGTAGTACAGGAGAGCAGGTAGCAAGGTCGAGTGCTGTATGGAAAACACTAAAAAGGAAACCTTTAGAAATTGTGCAAAAGAAGCTAATGACCCCTAACACCAGCAGGCTTAGAGAAAAGCCATGGTCTTTCCAGTTTATGTAGGTACCAGATGTAGACTCAGGTTCGTGATTGTGAGAAACAATAGCAAGAAAAAAATAACACTGCTTAAATTGTTTGCTTTTGCTCAGACTGCCTGTTTCCAGCCGTCTGTTGTTACCTCCCAAATGGGAAGCAATAACTGCAAACAACATTGTAATAAAAATAATGAAATAAATCTAAAATGGGAATTTCCACAGTTGACTCAGGTTTTTATATGCACTTGCATCACTAGCTGCTGTCTTGCTTAAGCAACATTAGAAAGCAGAGCCATCAGAAAGATCAAACTAAAAATAATTTATCTTCTGATAGAAGAGAGAGACAAAGGAAGATGAAACATTGGTGCTACAGCAAGAACCAAGTTCTTACAAGACTCTAAAGACTCTACTTGTCACTAGGTTCATGCTCCAGCTTCAATATACTGGAATTAAAAAATTTGTTAACAACAATGCAAGTCTTCAGAAAATCATGCTATATTAGTTTCAACATCAATGCAACTACTTATAATTCAAATAAGTTTTAAATTCTTTCCATTCCAGCTGCTCTTTGTCTTTGAGCTTGATTCTACTTTTGTTTGCAGAGAAATAAAAGAAACTGTAAGACAGAGGGTACCATTGTGGTTTATCCTATATTTATGTTATTCTATATCCATTAGAATGTTTGTTTAACCAGAAGAAAGTTACTGTGTTGCTCCCTTTAGTCAACGTTTGTAATTATTAGTATCAGAGAGCTGCAAGAGTGGGCTGCTCTGCAAGAGAAGGTGAACAGGAGCCATGAGGAACAGGGTGCAGACAGGGACCACATCCTTACCAGCAGACTGCAGTACCCAGGCAAGTGGCGTGGAACATAGCTGGCCTAGCAGTCAACATTCAAGTCCTGAGCAAAGACACAAGTTTGAGGGCAAATCCCCATCAGCAAGGTACCATGCTGAACCCAAACACACCAACAGGGTAGCTCAGAGAAGAAACACCACTGACTGCCACAGCTTAAATGCAGTTCCTGGGCCAACAGTCAGACAGTGAGTGGGTGGAGGTCCCAAGTGGTGCTGATGAGGACAATTAGGGACTGTTGCTACTCTCCAGGCCCTGACAGAAGATAAATTCAAGTAGACATAGCTTATCTTCCCTTATAGGTAGGCCCTTTGAAAGTACTGAGTTTGTATTCAGGGGTTTCATGTGGATTTATTAGGCTATAATGAATTTTTAATCTGTAATTGTTCAGTAGGCTTTGGTAGGATCTGTTTCTGAATGTCTAACACTAATCTAACAATGTCTAACACTGAGTGTCTAACACTAATCTTAAAAAGAATGAGTTTAATAATATTGTATGCTATAATGCTACTTTCATGACGTCTTATTAGTTATTGGCCAAAGCTACAGAATGAAATATTATTATCTCTTATGAAAAAAGTATCTAATTTTAGTGCCCTAAGTGTCTTCTCTGTCCTCGTTTTGGTGATACTGCCAAAATGGCATGTTTTGACAGACTGGTGAATAAGTTTCGTTTCTTTTAGCATGGGGACAGTTTCACAGACCTTGCAAATTTCCTGTCTGTAGTATACTTCTCTAGAGAAAACAGTCATGATTTATTTAGAGGAGCTTCATCAGCAAGTAGAAAGTCACGAGGGAAGTATCAGCAGAAAACAAGTTTCTCTATGTAGTTTTGAAAAGGCTTCGTATGAGCTCTTCCTAAACTAGAAATTAACACATTACAGTCTTCTAGAGAATTTAGAAGATGAAGGCATTGTTCTTGTGCATGCTGGTAGGTCTGGTCAGTATGTAAAATCACCAAGTCATGACTAGAATCAGCTTTGATGTGAGAATGGTGTTCAAAAAACCTACATTTGACTTTTTACAAAAGCTGTCTTCAGGCCCAGTGCTGCTTCACAGATGGGACAGAATTACTCTGTTCCCAAAGCTTTCTGTGCAGTCATGCGGTGACCACTCACAAGTGTCTACTGACTACCACTTGACCTGTGGTGGTAGAAGCTAAGTACTTCATGTACAGGATGAGTATAATCAAATGAGAAGAAATACTTAAAAGTGAATGAAGATGTTAAAAAATAAATTAACCTTGTCATGTGAATATACCATGTTGATGGTGTGACACATTACATATAATTTGAAAGGTTGCTGCTCTGTTTTGTCTTCCAAGAAAATACTATGCCTACTTTGAAAAGTCAGTATATACGCTGAAGCACAAAGACAATGGTGCTTTGGTTTCATGAGGGTCATGTGCTAGTTTGAGCATTCAAAGCTGAGAATTGAAAAAATCAGCAGACAGTTCACAAGGCTGCATCCACAAGAATAAAAAGGTATTAAAGAAAATCTATTTTTATTTTACCTTCTTGCACCTCAACATGATTTAATTTTGTCCAGCTACCACATTACCACTACTTCTCTCCATAACTCTTAGTACTGGGAAAAATGTGGTTGAGATTTTTTTCTTGCTATTTCAGCAGTGGGGTTTTCTGGTAAATTTTTGTAGTCTTACTTGCAAAACATCCACTTTCATTCTGAGAATGTGGGAGCTATTTTTAGATTCACTTCAGAGGGAAAACTGTCCCTTTCAGCATATGGTAACATAATTGCTTTTCATTTTTATAAGTTCTGCTTGCAAGTTTAACCTCCAGATGCTTAGCAGTGTTGCATATGTGAGCAGAAAATAAAGAATGTTACAGTTCAAAATAATAGGGTGGAAAACTCTGTTTCTGACCCTGAAACAGAGAGTTCGTGTGTTGAGAATATTGTCTCCCTTGCTGGGCTCTATCATGTAGCTGCTTTTTACTCTTGCTGCCTTTTCCACAGGTTTGCTTTCTCTCCTCTTGTTTTACCTCATTGCTCGGAAGGATTGTAAGTTATGGCTGTTGTGCATTTATAGTGTTCTGATCACAAATCAGACAGTCACTGTAGCAGCGCTGAACAAATAGGTATAGGGTGAAATGACAGAGATATACAAATATTTGAGGTGGAAGGTGCTACCAAAAATAGTGGTAACAACAGTGAAGATTTGTAGGGGAACAGGAGTTACCTGGTAAACAAGATGACGACACTTTTAAATATTGTGTGTGGAGAGATTTAAGCAGAGAGGTGAATGTGAATTGAATTGTGAGTTTACAGCAGAGTTGATAGGTGAGGAAGGAAGCAGATCCCTTCAATTCTAAAGTCAGAAGAGGTAATTTTTTAAGGCAGTAGGAGGCAGAAAGGTTAGAGGATTCCAGCAGGCATCTGGGAGGGTGGTGGGTGTCACAAAGGGCTGCACAAACAATAGGAGCCTTAGGGGGCTGCAAAACTCTGGGACCGACATAGAGAAATGTTCAGCTCTTTAGTTTGTGGAGGATAATCATGAAAATGTTTATTTCTCTTCTCTTTTAATGCTCTCTCCAGCTTGTTGTCAGATGTAGCTTTTGCTCATGTATTTACAGAAATCTCACAAGTGAAGTGCACTGTTCAGTGTAAGGATGGAAATTATCCCAGTGTGCCCACAGAGGTGATGATTGGCTTGAGGACTCAGCTATGCCTTGAACTGAAAGCAATACGTTCCGGTTGGTTAAAATAAACCCCATGTGCTAGAAGGACTGCTGGAGATGGCAGATTGCTGTTGTGTGTTTCATTTATCAAAAACATGCTGAGAAATAACTTGTTCACAGATTTAAAGTTCTTCCATGAGAAGGGAAGATGGGGCAGAGGTGCTTTTACAGAAACAGCAAGGACTCAGTAATGAACAAATGGCTGGAGACAGCATTGAACTAGAGGCACACCTTTTTAACACTGGGTGTGATTGACCATAGGAAAAAAACAAACAGGCACAGAGTATATTGTCTGCCATTTGATTTATTCAGTCAATAACTAGATACCTTTTAGAAGATGTATGTTCCTCAGGTAAAGTTTGCACCTGCAAGGTAGGAGCTAGGGGATCAAGCTGGATCATATATAGGAAGTCTTATAATCTGAAACAGCGTGGACATGTGCGTATGCATAGCACTAACAAAAATATAGCCAGGTTATCCAAAAACAAGCTACTGGGATAGATCAGGGTTTACCTGCTTCTTTTTAAATTGTCATCACCATGACTGTTGTTTGTAGTTGAGCCCATACAATTAGGGACATCTACATACCTTTTACTTCTGGGCAGGATGACTGGGCTCTTTTTGCATGTCACTCAGTATATTCTTTTGAAGGCCTGTGGTTTTTCTTCCTTTCAAAGCCTGGTTTGAGGATAGAACAGTTTGCCATGTTCTTCTCATCAGAATTTCTGGAATTTGTACTAATTATTTTGAGAACACCTTCATTTGGTCAGCAGTACCGCATCTTGCCCTAGCTTTCATTTTACATTCTTTTAAAAACCTTGTATTTTTCCCATAATTTCCTGATACTGATATATAAATAGGCATCTTTATAGCAGTCCTGGATGTTCAGTAGTCTAAGTTGAGAAGTTAGAGTCCTCATACTTCATAATTCCCACCCTCCAATGCTCTTCTGAGGAAATCCATGGGTGCAGTCTTAATCCAGAGCTGGCATCAGTGTTTCACTGGTACCACCAGCCAGCCAGCTTGCCAGGCTTGCTCACTGGCCTTTGCACATTCAAGATTTAAATTCTGAAAACTCTTTTTACTCCTGTTAGCAGCTGAATTCGAATTCAGTGGTACTAGTAAAGGAGTAATAACTTCACAGTGTTGCCAGGAAGCTTTCTGCTTACAGCTGGAGAGTTTGAGTTTGCTGCTTGCTCCAAACTGTGTTTCGCCACACAGAGGCAGTGTGGGATCACACAGCTTTGCTCCATGCCAGCTTCAACTTTTTAGGACTGAACAGTGTGCTGTAATGCTGGACTGTTGCAGAGGCCAGACTCAAATTACTCATGTATTTACCAGGACCATCATATACCAGGTCCTGGTCCCTTGGAGGTCTGAACTTGCTGCCTCTGCCATTGATTTTTGGGTGTGACTGTGGCCAAATCACTCAGTGCCTTGTGCCTCAGTTTTCTTCCCAGTAAAATTAACAGGAATATTTTTATGAGGACAGTTCAAGGTTCATTTAATGCTAATACTGTTTTTGATAACCAATAAAAGCATTAAAATGTAGTTGTGGCATGTTCATGCCAGTAACTTGAAAAATAGTATTCCATGGTTTGAAGCCTTCCTATTAGTATAAAGAGGAGTACTCTTACCTTGGGACAAGAACACTCACTTTTGAAAAAAAAATGTTGTTTTAACTGATCTGAATAGTATTAACGGCAGGTTTACTTTTGCAGAACAAGTATGAAATCACATCAGCCATGCAGAGATCACTGCTGCATTGTTTGGATAAATGTTGCCATGTAGCTGATAGGCCAGACAAAAAGGGTTTCTAATTCACCGTAAATATTGGGATTTCAATGAAATAAACACTTCCCTGAAATTTTTGTTTCTTAGAAACAGAGAAAAAGCACCAGATGAGCTATATATACAGAACGTGTACTCCCAGGATTCTGCAGCTATTTGAAAAACTTGGTGTTGACAGTTTCACAGGCTGATAGGAAATCCTTGCAGACAAATATAACACAGGCAGCTATTTTCACATTGTGTCTTTCACTCTTAACACCCATAGAATTGACAAGAATCAGTTTTACAGAGAAGTCAGCCTAGGTTTGTGTCTCATTGGAAACAGGACACCCAAGAGACTCAGGCTTCCAGTTCCATGGCAGAGATCCTCCAGAACATTCCGTGTGGGGCTGATGGTGTGCCCATGCTGTGCAGGGAAGAGTCCTGGGCCTTCTTGGCCTTCTAAGGAACCAGAGGAGTCATGCACATACCTGGTGCCCGATCCTGGAGCTGTTTCAGATCACAATGTTGGGGTGAGTCTGCTTAGCAGGTTTGTTTTGGAGACACTGATTTGGAGTACATCTAGAAGTCCGCCACAGAGGTGAACAGTTTGGAGGGGAAAGGATGGGAAACAGACCCAGTCCTGGAGTAGTGGACCAGGACTGTAGGCAGGAATTCAGACAGAACTATCTTGGATTTGATGGAAATTCATCGTACCTCAGGTACTTGAATAATTTTAGGCTTAATACATTAGAATTTTCAGATGTAGCTATACTATGCCTGCTACATAGAAAATGACATTTTTTCTGCAGAGAAAATATTAGGCCTAAAGTAGTTGTGCAACATAGCAAACGTAACCTGGAAAAGCATCAGTCTTGTTTTCCGTTGTTTCAGGCAAGTATCACAAGTGCATCCTTTTCGCATACAAATTATTTGCTCTATCCTATTTATAAATCACAACAGCAGTAAAAGGGACAAGTGAAGCAGTTCAGGACAAACTGGTGATATTCCTTTGAGCAATGTAAAAATATTAAAGAAAAACTCTTTGCACAATATTTTACATTTTAAAACAAACAATTCTGAATACTAAAATACCTCATTATAATGCAGAAGGACCTCTTTCTCATTGTATACATTAAATGTCAAATAATGTGTTAATAAAGAACAGCTCATGTAGCATAAATTTGCAATTCAGTTACTCCTTGTGTATTATACCTTAATAATACCTACTCATTTAAGAATATTTACCCATTTCACACCATTGATCACCTTATAGATCCCTGCAATGTTTCAGAACTATTCTGAAGCGAGGTGGGATGGAAGAGTCTTAAGATGTGGTGTCAGATCTGGTGATGTTGACTCAATAGCATCAGACATCTGAAAGTTTTTTCAGGTTGCTTGTCAAGTTGAGAAGTAATTCCACCCAATGCTTTACTCTCTGCAGAGTTTTGAACCTGGAAGAAAGATGACGAGATGTAGTATTCTGCCAGGACTTTGTTTTTCCTTCTTTAAACAGAAAGATTCATTAGTAACTTCAAATTTAAATTTGTAAATCAGCATTTTTATGCAATTCTAAAAAATGTGAGCCTGTTGCGCGTCAATAATTTTTGGAGTGTTATCAGGGGTTATTTATCATTTTAATCATAGCTTTAGAGAGTGTTTGGAAAGGTGGAGAACTTTCTCAATAGAGTAATGAAGGCCTTTGCCCATTAAAAGGAACAACAATTAAGCACAGCACAGATCTCTCTGTTCCTAGACATAATCCTGTAAGAACAGTGATCAAGGGATAAGCAAAGAAAAAGAACAGGGACCCAGTGATTACGATTTTCAAAATGTTAAAGACTGCACTGAGGTCAGTCAGGATGCCCAGACCAAGGGCAGACAGAGAGGAGGGAGCGGTGCAAGAACCCAATTTCTGAAGAAGCCTGCCAAAAACGTAGCACAGGTGCAAGGAAGAAGAGTTTTGTTACCCTCCTTTGTTCCCAGAGAACAATTTAAAAAAGATTTAAAACAAGAATTTGGGTTATGTGAGATGTAGGTGGCAAAGCCTTACTGAAATGAAAGCAATTGTGTAGAAAAAAGGATTTCACCTCTGCCAAACAACTAGCAGGGTCAGTATCTAAACCACTGCTGAAACATATTTATACAGAGATTATTTCCAATCATAACTGACTCAGGTTAGTATTAAAACTAAATTTCTGGGCTTGATTACACAATCCTGAACATTTGGGATCCAATCTAGCAGATTATTGAAGTGTGTCCTGAACCTGCCTGAAGAAGGCTGCTGTAGAATTCAGGAGGTGCGTTGGGAGATCAAGGCCTGAGCTCCTGAGACTAAGCAATACCAGAGCTACTCTGGGCCTTTCTGCACTGCGTGCTCAGTCCACCAAGCAAGACAGTCTTCATGTGACTGATTATATTAACCACTGCTTCACATCTTTAGTCTATATTTTTCAACCGGAATATCTGGATTACTCGATCCTTAGCTCTTCTTTTTGAGAGAAGTCACAAGCTCTCTCTTTTTGTAGCTAACAGTTTGTGGCTCCTTGGTGTTGTCAGTCCTCAGGCTCCCTGAAAAACCACTCCAAGCTATTTTATCAAACTGAGCTACTGACACAAACAGAGAAGGGATAAACATGAACCTCTAACAAATATGTGAATCTACCCATACAAGTTGTAGCTCTGCAATGGATACAGAGGGTAAGCCTCCAGTCATTAAGGATCTCACTGAATTCAGTGCTAGCTGAACACTTCTAAAGCAGGGCTGAATGTTTCCATTGTCACTTTATACATGAAGTTTGTATAACTTTTCCTGGAATTTTACCAGATTTTAGATAGTAGATTTTTACATATTATGGTCACACAACAGTGTTGACATGAGGAAAAAATTCCTACCGTTGATAAATAAACCCAAACTATCCCAGGAAATCTTAACATGAGCACTCTGGGGTGATTTTGGCACTTGTCCCTGATGCTAGAAGTCCTTTATATTGCTCTGTTATAGTCTGTTCTGTTCCTAATTATTTAAGAAACCAAGCACCTTGGATAAATTCCCACCCGATACTAATAGGCAAGTGCTGTGGAGTCCTTTATATAACTGCCCTTCAGCACCATTAGCAGCACAGGCTGGAGAGCAGCAGTAACAGGGTGAGAAGGTTCAGTCAAGAATAGGAATAAGCACAAAAGCAGGTTGGTGTTTTCAAGCAAGTTGCACCAGAGATGTGCTGCAATCACAGTTTCAGTTAGCCAGGAATGTCTGGACAAGGTTAAGTGTTCAGCTGTCTGTAATACTGGCAGTGCAAGGCAATGGAGATGAGCTTTTTTAGAAGCATCCAAGGGACTTATGTGCTTTCAGAAACTTTTGTGTGTAGGAATAACTTCAACTATAAGAGATTGTTAGTGGGGTTTTTTTGTTTGTTTGCTTTTTTGAACAACAAGTCATTGCTTTAGTATTTTTATTAGTACTTAAGTAAAGCAAAAAATGTAAGCTATTTCCTGAGTCGATAGCTGTTCTTGCCAGAGTCTACAATGAACACTCAGTCAGGAGTGGTACTTCATTCGCATGATTCCTGATCATGCTGGAACAGTTTTGAAATCTCTGGCTCCCTTGATTCCAGTGATTTCCTGGTTGTCCACCCACCCTCTCATCATTTCCCTTGGTGCATCTTTGGAAGTTTTTCCAAGTCTTCTTTCTAGTTTTCTGTATGTTGGAGGCTCAAACACCTCTTTTCTGCCACATATTCTACTATTATTCATATGCAAAATTATCCACTATCACTTCTTGAGGACTAAGAAATCTACCTTTTTATTTTTGTCTTCTATGCAGAAGAGAGCCTTGGCTAAAATTTGTGCTTGTGGATAATTTGGTGTTAAATTCAGTGTGGCTGAACAGAATAGTTGAGGTTGAAAGGGACTTCTGGAGACCATCTCACTTGCTTAAAGCTCAGCCAGCTAGAGCAAGTTGCCCAGGCCACATCCAGTTAGGTTTTAAATATATCCAAGAACGAAGGCTCCACAGCTTTTCTGTGCAACCTATTCGTGTTCAGCCATCTTCACAGTAAAAGCACAGCTCAACTTTCCCCCCCTCCTTCTGCAAGTCATTTTATCTAAGTTCCTATGGAGATCATTGTCTGCTTGTCAAATAGCTCACTTCTGGTTTAGACTTAGCTCTAGGTTCTCACTTAGAGTTCCTAATTCTTGCTGCAGGACAAACACCTTAGCTAAGCTTTCACCAAGACTCATCTTGCAGTTGAATTCTCAACATTTAAGGAAGAGTATTTCTTTTAAAGTTTTTCCAGCCTGCAATGTTGGCTTGTCACTTTTTATGGTTCTCTCTCCTAGCTCCTTATTGTTTTATGTCAGTTCCCAACCAACATCTGCTTCAGTTAAAGTAGAAAGAGCAGGATGTAGATCCAAAGAAGCCCTATTAGATGTATACTGGCTGTGCTGTTTCCTCCACTGTAGCTGTCTTGGACTGATGTAGAGGTGGGCCCAATGAGGCACCTTCCTAATTTTCTTAAACCTCTGCACAGCAACTTGTTTTTCCTTATGCATTACTCACCATGCATGCGGTCAGGGAGAAGCAAGAAAGGGATGCACTGCAAGGGAAGGTGAGCAGGCAGGGGCAGTGTCCTTCCTCGCAAAGGCTGTAGCCCTTCCATACCAAGACAAAAGAGCAGAAGAGGTCTGTTGGTAATTTGCACAAGTCCCAAGCAGCAAAATAGGTCTGAAAGATGTACACAGCTCCCAAAAGATTTAAGAGCAAGGCCCTGAGTTTAAATGCAGTTCCTGGGCCAGTGGGATGACTGTGTGTGGGTGAAGGCCCCAGATTAGGTTGATGAGGGCAATTAGGACCTCTTGGTGCTCTCAGAGCCCTGTCTTATTCCAGCAGGTAGAAAAAACTTACGCAAATAAGATTTTGCTCTTGTAAATGGAAGTCATATGTTTAGTAATGTGAGGGGCTGAAAGAATGTGAGTGCAGCATTAGCTGAGAGAGTGGGAACAGATCTGGACCAGGGTGCCAGGAAGCTTTGTACAAGTGGGATTTGTTGTTTGGACTGTTCCAAGAACACATGGTTTTGGAATGCCTTGGAACAAGAAAACCAAGTTATGTTTCTGGGTGGTGTATTTTTTTTTCCTTTCCTTGCTTCCAGTTATCTAATACTGTCTTGGGTAGGTAGACTTAAGTTACCTTTTTCACTATCTAAATTTCTGCAGGAAGGTTTTTTCTCTACATTTCCTTCTTGCATATAACTACATTGTTACGTCTTCAACTTAACTCTGTAGTACTTTAATTTGGACACTAGTCTTAGAAAACAACGAGGACACTGACAGTTATTTAGCACAGTACACTAATCTGGATGCATTTTAGCATCCAGTACAGTAAATATTTATTGGACAGTAAACAAAATTCCTAAATAAAAGAATCCTTGCAAAGAGCAGGATGGAGAAGAATAGAGGATCCAATATGAGCTGAGACAAGAATGTCAGTTAAAGTTATTTAAATGTTTGCATGCTGTGGAAAAACAGCTGCTTCATCTAATGGATTTTATTTCTCAGAATATGTTTGCATACTCGTATCTCATTTAGAATTAATATAAAAGTTCTTCTACATAAAAAAATTTATTACTTCACTAGTACTGGAAGGTACAAATACATCTCCATATAGTACTGTGCTCAATTTAGTAGACTAGGAGTTAAAAAAGCTGACAGAAAATTCCCAGAGAGAACAGAAGTTCATCTGGGACATTTTGAAACATTGGGTTTCAGAGTCAACGCCTGTAAGACTTGTCTGGGACTCCAGGCAGTGCAAGCTGCTATCCACAGTTTGCTTCCCTTGGCACCTGAGCAGTATCCTGGGCTGCTGCCACCCCTAATTTTTGAGCCCTGTGTATTGTAAGTGGAAAAGAAGGGATTATCAGAGGTGCGAGTGGGATGAAGGAGCCTTAGGAATTCATGGTGCCAGAAGAGGTGCAGAAAGTCAGGCAAGGTGATAGGAAACAGCTCATCCTCACATGATGCTTGGAGCGTTTTCTCTCTCTTGAGAATAAGATCTTCTTAGTGTTTGATAGCCTTGTCATGTGCCCTCTGCAACTGCTTTGCCTAGAGGATTTACCAGTGAGAAACTCGTGGGAATTTAATTGTGTATGTTTTGTTACAGGAAACTACACAGCTAAGTTCAGTCTCCTCTTGCCCAGAGAATGATAAAATGTTCTTCCATGCCAAACAGGCTAGTTTTCAGCTTTTCTATTAGGAGAGTGATGTGATGAGGTAATGAATGCTAACCTGCTCCTGTGGTTCAGCTAACTGTCTTACCTGTCCCCAGAATCCAGATTTCAGAACTGTCAGTATCTGGTTTACGTTTTAAGTTTTTTAAACCCAAAATAACAGAGATTACATTGGTCAGAGCACTGGCAGGAGAGCAGAAAAGACTGAATAGAGATCCTATTTTATGCAGAAAAAAAATGTCTTTATGTTTGAGTGACATGGGATGTAAAATGTTAAAAATCCTAAATTGTTCCTGAACGCACCTCCAGCACACTCTGGTTTCTGCTGTAGTTATTCCTTTAATAACTCCTATGACTCCCAAGAACAGTATTGTCTGCACTACTTTCAAGGGACAACAGTACTTAAAACAACAATTCCACTCAATTCCAAATTTTGTATTCATCTCACGCTATGAAATTTTCAAGAACTGTTCCTCAAGAAGATCTTACACAACTTATCTTCCTTTTCTTCTATTCTTCCTTTTAGCTTCATTTAGTATATTGAGGCATGATTCAGACAAGTGAAGTGAAGGAGAAGACTTTTGTTGACTTTGCCAGCCCTTCAGTTAGGGCCCGAGAGCCCAAGTTAGATGCCAGTTATTTCATATGCACATGTGCATATACATATAATAACTACCAAATCCTTAGAGAGAACAGTAGTGCTTATGAGCCATTCAGATTATTAAGCGTGGAGATGGAAATTGCCTATTTATCCATACAGTAAGCAGCAAGAAGAGAAAAAGTTAGCTGTGTACTCCTGAATGTGCTTATTTTTGGTGCAGAAAGATGAGTTTCAGAGTATTAGGGTAGTCTTACTGACATGATTTATTTCATTTCGGGGAGGCCTGATGGGGCTTATTTTTATAACTCTGAGAATCTGAGGGCAGGCTTTAATGGCTCTGAGCAGCCTCACCTGGGATCTCCATCCCACACCCACCAGCCCAGAAGCCCATTTAAGCTGAGTCCTGAGCTCTAGTCCTTGCCTGGGCTGTGGATACGTAAGTTTCTGTGCCTTGCACTGGTTTTTGCTGTTTCTGACCTGTGAACTTGCTCTGACCTTATTGCTATAGATTTGTTTAGCAATTGCTGGCCTACATCTGACTTTGGTTATCCTTCCTGGAGCTGACCTGGACCTGCTTTGCTATCGTGAGCCTTTCTCATGATCTGAGCTCTCAGCTGACTTTGGCTGTCCTCCCTGGACCTGGTCATGGGAGCCTTCAGATAAAGTTTCAAGGCCACTTTTCCAGGTAGTTACTGATTTTCATGAACTACTTTGATCTTCCAATATTCTTAATTAGCTTGGGAGTAATGAAATGTTAGTCATGAGATAAAAAGCAAAACAAGAACCTAGTTTGTCCTGTATGACCAATATAGTGGTTGGAGCCAGAAGGCAAAGTGGATTGGCCTTTCCTGGCATAGAGAAGATGCAAGCAAGTTTTTCTTTTAAATAGGAGTTTGCTCCTGATTCTAACTGACTGTCATGACATTGTGTTGATACAACTGAGGGCAGGGAATAGATAGGATGAGAAACTACTGACAGAAAAGGTGGATAAACAGGAGGTCATTTCTGTTGCTGATAGTTTGTATTATTAAACCATGTCCTCAGAGTCCTTTTCTTAATTACAGCATGGCTTTGGGGGCTACAGTGGAACACAGTTTCTAGAAGTGATTTTTGTGTTGAGATTTTCAGATTGTTCAAATTGGGTATGAAGCTGTGCAATGAGATTAAATTCACTGAACAAGCACAAGGGGATTGTTAAGATTGCTTCCCCTCTATGCTAAGGCTTCTTCATTTTAATGCTGACTCAATTTTTAAATGTATGCATTAATTCAAAGCAAATTACTTGAATGTTTCTTTAATTTGTTTTTGATAGGTTTATAATGCAAGATCAAATATGGGTTAAGGAGTTCTTGATACTCATCTGGGATTGTATAGTAGTGGTGTCACCTGTGACAGCTTAATTGGATCCAAATCTTCTGCTGAGTGTTCCTTTCTATAAAAATGTTTTTATTTCAGATCTTTGGCTAGTGGTGGGCATCTTGCCTACTTAACTGTTTTCTGTGGAGCACCAAGGGTGGGAACTCATAGGAGCTGAAATCAAGCCTCTGATACCTGTGCTTATAACATCGTGTTGTCAGTTGCATTAAATGCAATGCTGATAACCTAGTGTGAGACAAACCACTCTTTTCTATGTTAACACTTCAGATGATCTTTAAAGCAATGTTAAGCAGCTATTACCCCAAAGAAGGGCACAGAACCTGATGAAGGGACTGGAAAACATGTCTTATGGGGAATGACTGAGGGAGCTGGGGTTGTTCAGTCTGGAGAAGAGGAGGCTCAGGAGGGACCTTATTGCTCTCTAAAACTACCTCAAATGAGGTTGTAGTGAGGTGGGGGTCAGTCTCTTCTGCCATGCCCATAGTGGAAGGAGAAGAGGAAATGGCCTTAAATTACAGCAGTTGAGATTCAGATTGGACACTGGGAAAAATTGTTTCACTGTAAGGGTGATTGGGTGTTGGAATGGGTTGCCCAGGGAAGTGGTGGAGTCACCGTCCCTGGAGGTGTTCAAGATGTGTCTGGATGTGGCGCTGGGTGCTGTGAGTTAGTGGTGATGTAGGTAGCGGTTGGACTGGAAGATCTTTAAGGTCTCTTCCAGCTTTAATGATTCTACATATTTGGAAATCAGAACAGTATTCCTTGCCACTGTAAGGTGGTAATATTTCAGTGTAATAATTTGTGTAATGTACATTCCCTTGTGGCTCTGCAGGGGCAGCTGTGCTGGTTGAATGCAGCCAGTGGTTAGAGGCAAAGTGTGCTATTTTAAAAAATTTGTTGGTGTTTTCCTGCCTCTTCTTAATGAAAAGAAAATACTTTAATCTTAAAATATACACTTGCTCTTATTGGAGTTTCATGAGGCAGGCTTTATTCTGGCTTTTCTTGGCTTACACTTATGCTGTATTGACTGGAGTTGAGTGTATTATTTGCCTCAGTTATGGAGCCAGAAGCCACATTGTCACTCTCTTGGGAATGTGGAGGTATGGTGCTGTCACAGGATTTGTTCTGCCCATTGTAATTTACACCTATATTGTTTCAAAAGCAGTATCCTACATAGTGCCTTTCATCAAGAAAGTACCTCATACCTGTCTAGAATCCCTTTTTCCTCTCTTTTCACAGCAGCTATTGTGTGTTTAGTTCTTCTGACTGTAATGGGGTGGTTTCTGATTGAGCTGAGCTAAGTAGTCTGTTTCCAGTGTTTATGTATCAATAAAGTAAATAATACTGGACTGAGCCAGCAGCTTGTTGAATATTACCATTTTGTGAATTCCTTAAGCTCTAATGATAAAATCTGACTTTTTTTTTCATAATACTGTATCTGGATTTCTATTGTAACTGGACTTAAAATGTCTTCATTGTTTTGTTGGTTTGGTTTTTTTCCAGTTGCCAATGTTGCTCAGTAGCTCAAACTGACCTTCCACAAGATGGCACTTCAAGTGTCCTCATGGAATCGGTTCAGTACTAACATACAGGAAAGCATACTGCATCATATATCCCAATTTGTAATATACTGCCTTTGACTTTTCAGTATCTTAGGGTTGGAAATAGAATGGACATCTGTATCCCTAGGTACGAAGCCTCTGAATGCAGTCACATCATGTTAATCTCATTCAGACAATCCCATTCTGCTTTTATGTTCGTTAAGCTATTTTCCTTGGAAATCTCCATCTAAATATGGCTTGGTCAGTCTGGTTGTGAAGCTGTATGAGATGAAAGCTTTAGGAGGTATGGCTGCAGGCCACTTCGTATAGATGTGTGGCCAAAAGTTTTCTGTGGGTGTCGGCTGGAGTTTAGAGACAACAATGAAATAACCACAGGAAGAGAGGCAGCTTTTTATGGAGAGTAATATATCTTATTGATTCAATACAAATGTAACTGTATATAACTTTAAAATCACTCAAGAAATCATGACAATGATACTGGAATACATCCAGTTTCTATTGTGGTGTTAATATACAAAGTGCTAGGACTTTCAGATTACTCATCCAGAGACATGAAAAGTATACTTACATATTTGGAGAAGGCCTCCAATTATGTGGTAAAATCAGATGTTCATCATTATAGGTCTGTAGAAATGATCTGTTTAAACTGTTTGTAGTGAAAGGGATTGCAATCTCTTTTTTTCCCAATGCTGTACAAACATGCTCTGGAAAATGTTCCCTGCCTGTGCAGTATAACTGCAATCGGAGAACAGGAAATTCGGAGAGCTCAAGTGACTTATCAAATGTAACCTTACTATCTGGGTTGTATTTATCTATCAGGTAATGCTTTTTTTAACTAACAATGTGAACTCTTGGTTTCACATAGATGTTCTGCATCTTTCCCACTTTCCATAGAAAGAGATCAGGAGAACTCTTTTTATGCTAGAGTGATTGTGTCAGGATAAAGTACTTCTAAACCTTTCTACCCATTGCTTTTAAAAATATTCTGATTTTAAATTAACACTTTTAATGTCTAGGTATATCTGAAAAGTGCACTAAGGCTCAGGACAGACAGAAGTAAAGCCCCTTCTGCTACTGTAATGTGATTGTGGTGCTGTCAGAACTTCCAAAAATTTGAGTGTTGAACAGTGAATAGAGAGCATCTGGAGGAGCATAACAAGCTATGTAACTGAGTTGATCCTTGATGAGGATAAAAACCTTTTTATCCCTCATAGGACTCATTACTTCCTCTTGATCTCCCTGGGTCAACAAGAGGTCAACAAGAGATAATGTCCCTGGGCAGACCAGGTGCCAATAATTTCTGCTCTAGTCTAGTTCACTGTCTTAGGAAGCTGGATGCCTTTGCAAAGTAACAGGCTTCTGGCTTCTCTGGGTGGGAGTCTTTATCTTTCACAGCATCTCAGACTTTTTCAGATTGGGTTCTCCTAGTTCAACAAAACATTGGAACCCTTTCCATTTTTGATTTCTCAGATCTGAGTCTTTTGTTCTTTGATTATATAGTAAAACTGAACTTGGGAGTGAGAGGAATGTGATTGCAAAGCTGTGGATACTGTTGCTTTGCTTGAGTTCAATGTTACTTGCAGCTGAACTTCATGTGTGAGTTGTCTTCAGCAAGTTTTATCTGCCAACTGGATTGTAGTAAATAGCTGGTTGCTAATCACCCATGATGAGAAGACTTCCATTTGCCCATTCCTTCTTTGAGTAATGTGTGTATGAGATGGAGTAAAATTCAGCTTATGATATAAACAGGACTTTTGAGACACAATTTGATTCTTCTGAGGTCTACTAAAACATCCTGAATGGGAAGTTAGAGTAAAGGTAAATATGTAAAAAACCACAATATGAACTAACTGGCAGACATTTAAAGACGAGTCAGGGAGGAGGAAACTGAGTGACAAGTGATGAGTATGGTCTCATTGGCGTGGATGAGGGCAGCATCCTAGCTTTGTCAGTTTGAATAGAACCCTGGAGCTGAAAGGTTAAACATGTACCTTTCAGGCTCAAACTGGCACTTCAGGAGTTGTCTGCCCAGCTTTTGTAAGGTGCTAAAAAAGTGCAGATGTTAGACTGGAGAAACTAGAGTCCTTCTGTGCTGCTCTCAGCAGCAGCTGGGGAATTCAAACAGCAGCTGAATGTGTTTTGAAAGCAAGAAAGGGGTCTCTGAACTCCTGTTTTCACATAAATGGAGGCAGCATGTGGTGGACTGCAGATTGTATTCTGCTGTTAGCCAGAGGAAGAAAAGACTTGCAGATATAACTTAAAGAAGCTGCTACCATAAATACAACTGCAAGCAGGTTAAAGTTTCTATAACTTGTTTGGTTTTATTTATTTACTCAGTGTTTGCACAAACATTTAATATTCTTGCATCATGTAGGGCTGGCTGTTTACTGCATGAGTAATCACACACTTTCAGTTCTCTTGTCTGCTGAGAAGAGTCAGAGTAAATTACTGGGATAGAGGTTGCCTCAGAGACAGGTTAAGAGCACATCCCCAAGAGATGGAGTGGAACTGGCAGCCGACAGAGCCATAGGCTATACTTTTTCAACTGGTTTGTGTTAGTGTTTTACCTGTGTGCATAGACTAGAAAACATGTTTCTGGGCTTTTCTTTAATAGATGTAGGATGAAGGGAGACCAGTCCAGCTCAAAGCTCTAGAAAAGACTTATCCTCACTTTTAATATTAATTTGTCATTTTCCATGCTTAGAAATGCAAGTGCAAAAATGCAAAGCCCTACAAGAAAAGGAGCAATATGATCCTAGTTTGATTAATCTTCTCTGCCAGGTTTTTTCCTAAGACTTTAAGATTACTGCCTTGATGTATGGAAAAACATTGTACCTTTTCCTATATTACAAAAACTTAATAATGTATCAATTATATAGGAAGGCTATTTCAAATGCCCTTGAAACTAATTGGAACGCTTACCTTTGCTTCAACAGGCCTTTCTATTTAATGTGGTGTGATTTGGCTCAGACCCCTCTCAAAAACAAAGTACACTAGATGTTCTAGAAGTAAGTTTGCAGGAATGTTGACAGGTACCTTCCCCCCGAAACAGCCTCATTCTTGTTAGTGTTTCAGATGAGAAGATTGAAGTGGGTAATTATCATGTATGACCTGCATTTACAAGCTGAAAAAATGTTTATTGTTTTATCCTCTAAAGACTGGCTGCCCTGCTCAATGCTAAACTAAGTAAAAACAGGAGGAAAATTATCCTAGTGTTTATGAAAAATGTACTTCTGAAAGTAAGGAACTAACTGGCTAAGGCTGTATGCAATTCTGGCAGCTATCTTATGGTATCTCAGCTAACAAATTCCCTTTCATCCATCACTGATACTCAGCCAGAAAGAACTCCTTCGTGATACCTGATACTAGGCTGTTACAACAAAACTCTATAAACTTGACATTCAGGCTTGTTTTAGTGTGTTGCTCGGATAGTTTTTGTATGTCTTGGACTTCTTTCAAAACAGCTTTGTGTTTAAGAGTTTAACTAAACAAACCAGCAAGGTTTTGTTTCTGAGTTAGGGGGATGCGGGGGTCCTGCTGGCCTCTCGACAGGTGACTTGCTCAGCAGGCAAAGCATCTCTGCAGATGTGGGCTAGTGTCATTCAAATGCAACACACTATGATCTGTATTTCCCAGTTTTCAGAGTGATCCTGTGAAGTAGGATGTGTTGTGTGCTATCTCTCTCCACTGGTGGAAACCGGTTGCTGCTGAAACTAGCAAGTTTCCTCCAAGGACTTGTTGCATCTTATCAACAAAAGATGGGTTTATTTCCCTCAAGGCTCTTTCTCCCTCTGCCAGCCATAACTAGTGAACCTGCCTTCCTATGCTAGGCGTATTCTGTTGATGTACCAAACACTCCTTCAGCAAGCTGCTGAAATATCTGCTCTGCTTCAGTGAATATGTCAGTTTAATTCCCAGAGTCATATTGGGCAACTGATTTCCAAAGACTTTAGCAGAATCTTTTGGCATGCAGTTCTGCCTGACTCAATGGTTTTATTTCCCAACAGAGTCCCAAATGCAAGCTCTCTGCTTTGTGGCATGTTGCTTTTGACGGGCTTGTACCTGTACCAGAGCTTGAAGCCATCTTTTGCAAGCTTTAGAAAAGTATGTTGCTTCTTGGCTGAAGACATAAGGAACAGAAGAAATCATTTGGTGGTGAGTTTCAGTAAGGAATTTTTGTAGGGAAAAACCCTTGGAGGCAGCATAGTTGCAGTATATGAGTCATCTGAAATACATAACATGAATTGGGTAGTAAAGTCACGAATCCCTTCTCAGAGAATTAAGTTAATTATTGTTTCTAGAAGATTAGGAAGACTGGGGGGAGAGTGGATAGATGTTTAACAAGTTGACCTTCCAAAGTTCATGGAAGTAATTTCCCAGTACAGGCTAAAGATAAGATCAGAACCTGTGGGACAAACACGCCTCCATAATAAATGCAGCATACAAATAGTTTTAACACAAAGTTCAACAAACTTGCTGTAATAGACTGCTTGTTTTATTTATTCATATATATATATTAGGAAATAAATGCTTCTATATTGGAAAATATGCAAAGTTTCTGTAGAAACTGTAGTTCTATAGAAAATGGCACCATCTTGTAGTTATAAAGATGCAGGAATATCTAAGTCAGACTGTTCCTATAGTGGCCTGTTACACAGGAATTGTTGGGGGGTTTCAGCAAGAACAACTGATACAGGATGTAATCTATCCTGGTAATGCTGAAGCACTTAACAACTGTAGCAGAAGAGATGCCTGTTTACAGCAGAACATACCTGAACAGTGCTTGGGTATGTTAAAGGATGCTGCATGGCTGAAAAGACTGCAGAGCCATCTCAGGTCAAAAAAACCCACTCACAGCATGCAAATGTGAATTCATTCCTGGGAGATCACATTCTATAATTAAAAATTAATTGGTATTGTAAATAACTATTGCAAATTACCTAGTCTATTGTATTAGGAAGTTTTAGAACTTTGTAATGAGATGGTCAGTATTTGTGATCAGGCACAAAAGTGTGACACAGGCTGTTCTCTTGTAGCACAGCAAGAAATCAGGATAATTTTTGTGCTAGAGTAACCCTGCAGCTGAAGCACAGGCCAGGAGACCTGAGTTCACTCCTTGGCTCTGTTAGGGCAATTACTAAACACTTAATCTCTGAATTGTTTCTGTGTCCTTAAATGATTGAAAGCATTTATTTGACACCCAGTCACACCTATGTGATACTCATGTGACAGACTGACAACCTGTTGAGATTAGAGGTTTCCCTTATATTATGAAATTCTCCTATTCTGTAAGAGGATTTCTGCCATTATATGTTCATTTGTGTGCCACTCACTTATTTGATTTGACTCTTTTCTACTACACTTTTGTGTATTTGTGATGAACTGTGCAATCTTTGAGTGCATTCTCAGGACAAAGCTTAGTCGTGACACTGACTCTTAATGGTGTTCCAAGTACAGCAGGACAAGTTTGCTTATGCTTTCCCAAGTGATGGAAAGAGAAAACGATCAAGACTTCATACTGAATGCACTTCACTTTCAAGGTATGAAAGCATCTCAAAGCTAAGTGGTACTCAGAATCCTGCAGTAAGGCTTTATGGAAAACTAAAACCCCCACATTTTCTAAAATTATGTTCCATTGTAATAGCTTGTATTAACACAGGTGAAAAAACTTCATAAAAATCAGAGGGATATATGGCAAGCTTGCGTAATTTTATAGATGAATGTAACTCATTTTTTGCTAAAGCTACTTTTGTCCCATTTTGTCTTAAGATCAATGACTGCCCTAACATTTGACCTGAAGTGTAAAGCTGTGATTCAGTGAAGAACTTGAGGATCCTAAGCATTGAAACAAATCCTTTCCTCAGCAGAAGTACTTGCTCATGTGTCTACCCTTAGCCATGAGCGCAACTGCTCTGTGGTAATCACATGTGCTTAAATTCAAATTAAAATCCTTGAAACAGAAGAAAAGTAATTCAAGATAATTGTTTGATAGTCACAGTTTTTGTTACCTTGCAAAGCTTGTATGAATTGCAATTTATTTCCCAGTATAGTTGTTATAATTGATACTTTTATTCACAGGCTAAACTGAAGAGTTGAATAAAGTGTCAGGTGTACTTATACACACTGATGGTAGTGATGTAAGAAAAAGAAAATGCCTTTTAGAATGGCGTGAAGTGTGTTACTTTCCTTGCTTTTTTTAATCTTAAGTTTAAATTTTAAAAAAAAATCATGTGAAGAAATGTGCTTTCTTGATGTTAAAATTGCATAATATTTAGATGCAACTGAAATTATCATGTTTCCCACTGAACTTATAAATTCTCTCAACAGCACTTTCAGTAGAAAACATTGAGTGGAAACTCAATTTTCAACTCTGGAGTCTCAGTCTTTTTTCTACTACAAATAAAAAGCCTCTGGTAGAATTTTAAGTATCAACAGGTGTTTGGAGTTGCATTTTGCAGTACCACTCAGCACACTGGAGTGATTCTGGGCCAGAAGCTGAATTCCCAAGTGCCACAGAACATGCCCATGACAAGGTGTGTGACTTGATTTTTCAGAGGCACTGACTTTGCAGTGCCCAAAATCTAGGAATTAAGGTTTCTGTTACATTTTACCATATCAGGGACATCTGACGTGAGCAAATTGACAACTGGCACATGGCTTGTAGTTGCTGCTGAGATATTTATGAATGTCTGACTGGCTTTCTTCAGGGTGACTAATAGAAAAGCTTTTAACATAACTCAATGGGCTCTATAGGGGTGAGAAAAGGGTAGGGAAAGACTGCAGGGAGAGAATAATGAAGATATAAGGTAGACCAACAGATGGAGAATGATGCAGGACAACAGTGACTTAGTTGTATGCTGGGATTGTTGGCCTGAAGTGGAGAAGCAAAACTCATGGGAAGGTCAGCAGAATGGGCTGCTTTTTCTAGCAAGCCTGCATGCGAAAGGTGGTTTAACATTGCAGTGTGGGTAGCAGACACACAGAAGGTTCAGCTCTCCCAGGCTGAACAGCCTTGTCTGTTTCCTGGTGGCAGTGAATGTAGGAAGTACTTTAGAAGTCTTGCATGTTACCTTGGTGCTGCTCAATATCCATTGTGTCCATTCAAGATTAGGTAAGTGTTCGGTACATTACCTGTCTGTGTGTGTACTTTGTCTCTTTCAAATATGCATGAATAACAGTTGCTCCTGAGGCAAAGTGCCTTTGCATAAGCTCTTCATGTATCTTTTTTTCCAGATGAGAGAATAAGAGCAGATCAAGACCAGGCCAGAGGATGGAGTGCTATTTGAGCTCTTCATGCCTCTCTACTGTGTTTACTTAAGGCCACCTCCCTCCTGAGGTACAAGGTGAGAACATGCTTCCTCCCACATGCTTGCCCTTCAGTTACTTTGTCGAGGCTTCTTTGTGAACCAGAAGTATCTGGACCAAGACTTACTACTTTGCTTTTTATCATGTTTGTGGGTGACTGTATTGGTTTGAAGAACAAGCTGTGCAATGTTTCTGTACTATTTGCACTTTTGCACAATTCCTATGTGTTGTCTCATGCTCTGGCACAGGTCCAGGCAAGGAAGCTCAGAGTAAGTACTAGCTTCAACTTGAATCTAAAGTCATGAAAAATAGTCCTGTGGAACTGTCAGGTCAATGCTTACTGGTAGTGAAGCAAATCAAGTGCTAGGAAAGGATGGAGACCAAACCAGAAGGCTGCTGCATAAATCTATGGGTCATCTGTTCTTAGATTACTGGAAGATGTGCTGTTTTTCTCACCTCAGCATGAGAGGTCTGGAGAAGGTCTAGAGGAGGCAAAACAGGTTGATATAATGTATGGAACAGCTTCTGTATTGGGAATAAGTCAGAGGACTGAGGAATAATAGAATTATATAAAGCTGAGGGGTGTGGACAGGGATCTGTTGTGTAATGTCTCCAACACAAGTACTAGAGGCCACATGTGAAACCACTAGGAACTAGATGAAGAGGTGAACTGCAACAGCAGAGGCAAGGACATGGCTCCCCATGGCATGGCAGGATGTCTCTGATCTGCAGTTATTGCTGATAGCCTTGAATGTTAAACTTCAGGGTGTCAGGGATGCAAAAGAAGACTTTAGATAATGTCCTGGTCAGAGCTCCCAGGGAACTGATATCAAAATTAGCCCATGCTTCTGGTCACCTTGGTGCCACACCATTCTACCCTGCTGAGCACATATCAGTCTGGACTGATAAACAAAGCAAGTCAGATACTTCATTGTCACAGCTTTGCTGTGTGGCTTTAGCCTCAAGGTAAAGGGTCGCTTAATATTGCAATCCTCTTTGATAGATGTTTTGCTTGATGATTTAAACTTGGCATTTTCACAATCAAAGCAAATATTGACCAGGGAACCAGAAACACTTCCTTCTTTTCATCCCTGTTTGGGACAATTTCTCTGTGGAAAAACAGAAATTGGGGCATGCTGCAGCTGGTCTGACAGCTGCCAAAAATGTTGACTGGATTATAAATAAGTTATTTCTCTCTATAGAATAATTATTGTCAAGGGTGTAGTACTAATCTAGAGTCTCTCATCTCTAGTCTAGAAATACCTGGTTGGTAGATGCACAAAAAACCCCAGCGAGAGGTGGGGATGACACACCAAACCCAAAGTAATTCAAGCAAAAGATACACCTGAAACAGGAATAGTAAGCTTTTGGAAAAATAGCTGGGGAGTAGAAGCAAGGAAGACATCTTTAGTGAAATTTTTCCACAAAAAGCAACTTGAGAAAGATCTTCAGGGGATTTTGATTTTTATTCTGTTAGGTGCTGAATACATATATTGAAAGATAATTCTTGCTACAGAAGCATTGCACACCTGTTTCATTGACCTATACTCAGCTTTAAGCTTTGACATGTGCAAAAAATGGGTATTTATCAGCTAAATGTGGAATTACACAAATCACTAGGTATTTCTAAAACAAATGCTTTGGGGAATTAGTTACTGAATGGCTTTATTCTTGTGCAGAAATCCTGCCTCTCTTTCCTGTAAATTCACTGTGCCAAATCTTTTCAGAGTTCATAGGGAGTACTTTGTATATTCCTAAACCACAGAAATTACCCCAGATATATGCATGTGTTTCAAAATAGCACATCCTATTTTACAGCATGCGACAGCCTCTTTCATGTTGCAGCCTCCTTAAACTAGCCTCGAAACAGAGCTGTCAGTTACAGGTGAGGAACCTTGACCTGTGAAATGATTTTGTTACACTTTAATGCATTACTGTTATACTGTGACTAAATGATAAGATTGTCTTTGAAAAAGATACCAGTTTGTCCAGTCTTATCCAGAACAGTTCCAAGGGACTTTAAATTTCACTCCTGGCAGTCAGTGTTGTGGCACGTGGCACTGCTGTGAAGGGAAATGGGGGCTGAAGAAAAACTTGTGTTTGAGTATGTCACTGCAGCTGATCCTTCAATGTGCATGAAAACCCTGTTAAGAGAAAGGGACTTGCATGCTAAAATCTCTTAGAATTTACCAGAGACTTTAAGTTACAGCAGAAAGAAAAAGTTGAAAGTCAGGAACATCAGAATTGGTGACCTGGATCTAAGCAGCATCTACCTCTGCTAGATGCTAGAGAGGAAGGTGAAAATAAACCCTAGGGGTGGGGAATTTCAGGATAACTCCAGCACAGTCCTTTTGTAAACACTCACAGCTAAAAACTACTGTGCTCTGTTGCAAAAGTATTTATTTTTCTTTGAGGAAATCAATGATGTTGACTGTATTAGTTCTGGATGCCCTTGGCTGTACATGTTTCTAAGTCTTTCAGGAATGCTATTAAATTCTTTATCTTGATTAAAGGATTCTTGAGAGAGTGAAGGAAAGAAAAGGCTTAAGCTGTGGCAAGGAAATCCAAGAATCTCTAAAGGCTTTCTGAAGCCCTATTCATGAAATTTTATGCTGCTGGATTAGGCACATTGCATTACATGCTCCTTTTCCATCTTGGGATTACCCACCCGTATTTGAAAATCACTGTTTCGCCTCGAGGGAAAATTTGTACAGAAAAGATGCCCAGTGCTCACAGTTAGGTTGTGCCTCCTATTTCGAGGTTTCTTCTCTATTGGTTATTTCAGTCAGAATGAGTGTAGGCTTTTGTGGGATATTTTCTGCTTTTGGGCATATGCTTGCCAAGTTAAGTCTTGCACACCATAATATGATATGGTCATTATTAAATTAAACTATCAGCTGCCAAATGCCAGTGCTGATTAAAAGAACATAACTGAACACTGTAAGATTGTAAAGGCTGTGTCTTCAAATGATTCAGCTATCCTGAACTCATGTAAATATTTATGACTATGTTGACATTAAGATAAGAGGAAAATGCCCTACTAACTTCATGTGCAGTTTAATCTTTGACTAGGTCATAGCTGCTGTTTGTTTGAAATGAAAGTGTTTACTTTTTCCCCAAATCACATCAATGTTGAGATCACGATGGAGCTCTGAGTGCAGTGCATGTGAGCAGAGCTTTCCTCTGCATGTTGCACTTGGGGAACAAGGAAACTGCAAAGGCTGAGTCCTCCTGGGAAGCAAGCATGGCTGTAGTCCCTTGAGCCCGAGGACTGCACCTCTTTGCATCCTACTAGTTTTTGAAAGGAAGCACACGTGCTGGGAAGTAGACAGCATGCTAGATTTGGCTATCATCCCTACACACTGTCATCTGAGGAGAGAACAGTGATCCTGGCCAGTTTTTTAAGGGGGACCAGGGGAAATGTGTGCACAGCCACCCAGACACAGTAGTTTCACTACTTCTCTACATGGACACTTCACATGCAAAAATACAGTCACTCTGATTTCACAAGACATCTGCTCCTATCTCATAGTCTAGCAAGCTACTTTGTACTTGCTAGGAACAGCTTTTTCAGGGTGTGTTTATACAGACTAACTAGATCTCTGCTAATGCTCTCCATTATTTTTCCTTTAGCCCGGATAGAGATGATGTGCAAGCTCTCCCAATCAGGCATTCTTAATATGCTCTAGAGTGCCTATACAAGTCTTAGCTGCAGAGTAGCCAAAGATATGACTGCATGAATGCATACAGTAGAGCTTCATAGGCCTCCTGGGTAGATTCTCACGTCCCAAAGTTTATTTCTTAACATGTTTTGAAGACGGTGGTGGAAGTGGCTGATATCTCTGGACAATGGAAGTTGGTGAAAATCTTTGTTTTGGCCTCATTGATTTAGGAAGACAGCTCTCTTAGAACAGGCAGAGAATGACCTCAAGGTAATGAGTTGAGAGCAGGTAAAAGTAAAAATTCAGCTGTTTTAAAATACTTCCAGCAAAATGTAAGACTTTGGTTTTTACTTTCTTCAAACAATTTTCCAGGATAGCTAGTACAAAACAGTTTCAATTGCTTGTCTGGCTGGGAGGCCAATGTTCCTTTGAATAGCAAATGGGTGCGGTGAACCTTTACTGCTTTCCCCTTGGACCCAGCTGCCTAAACACTGCAAAAAGTAGCGTGAACACAGGGCAGATAAAGCCTTGGCAGGTACACGGGAAAGTAGGGCACGTGCTCTGGGCCAAGTCTTTTTTTAGAGAAAGCCATGTGAAAGCACAACCACATGTAGGAAGTCACAAGTATAATTGGGAGCAGAACAGGGTCTCACACTTGCAAAGTTGCCTAGGCTGCTTTTTCCATCAAGCCTAGCAATTATCTGGGCTACCCTGGGCCCTTTTACCTCTGTCATTTAGTAGAGTAAGTAATGTAATGCAGAGGTCTAGCTGCTGTCAGAGGTGGCATGGCCACAGCTTGCATCTTTGGTTTCAGAGGGTGTCAGGACATCTACAGGGAGCACCTTGCTGATGTGGGTCCAGGTTATGGTGTCAGTGACAAATGTGGGGTTTTTAAGTTGAAGCAAAAAGAAATGTTTCAGTATTGATGTCAAACCATTCATTATCATTAAGTATGTGGGTTCTAGTTTTGGTGGATAGGCCAACATATAGTTTTGTAAGTGGAAGTTTTCCTGTGGAAAAGGTGGAGATGCTTTTGGCAGTAGCAGAGTGAACCTGGTTTCAGGTGCTGCATGGAGATCATATAGAACCAAAATACTTGGTCAGGTCTCCAAATGCTCCAATTTGAGATTGTTCCTTAGATCAAATGATTTGCACTGGAAGGATAGTAAAGTACTTGATGTTCCCTTAGAGAGAGAACTTGCAGAATTTTATATTTGTGTTTTACCATAATTGAAAGAAACACCAAAGCATAAAAGCACTTCTGTGGCCCATGAATGATCACACTAGGAGTGTTCCTCTAGTTATGAAAAACCAGCAGGACATGAAGTTCTAATGTGTGAAACAATGTAGTATGTCATGATAATTTGGCTCAGAGGGATGCTGCACCTTAAGCCTGGCTAGAGGGGAGGGTGGAGGCTTGAGAGGTGCTGTAAGAAGTGTTCTGCTATGAGTTGTCAGCAGCAGAGATAGCAGCAATGAATTCTGACACCAGTGGGTTATTACTCCTTAAGCTCCCCCAAATCAGGAGACAGCAGTCAGGGCTATCTGACAGGTTGTGTGAGAACTTAATGCCTTGAGGTGAAAAATCAGCTGGTAACAGGGAAATTTCTTGCAGTAGGGAATGGCTCAGGTGCTAATTTTCCCCCAGAACAATGCTGTGGCTCTGTTCATGCTTCCTGGCATATTCTTCAGATTTTACCTTGGTAAAACACAGTATCAGCTTGTTGGAGTGCTGAGAACTGTACCATGGCTGACCTAAAGGGAAACAAACTGACCTTGGCAGCAAATGCACCCAGGATTGCTGATACTGTGAACTGCAGAGTGAGAGGTGAAAGTGGAATGAAGACAGTCCTTAATGTCATGGATCCCATTAAAAAAACAAAACAAACAAAAAAACCCCCGAAACCCCAAGTTTTTTAAAAGAAGTTTTTTACAAGCTGCTGCCTAAGTATTGTTTTACTTTTGCTAGACCACTTGGTGGTGTCTTGCTAATCTAGCTCGGTGTCTATTTTCTGGATAATGTTTATTAGAGACTAAGCTTTGATTTATTTTTAAAAGGGAAAGGTTTAAAGAATAGAGGAGAAACCCTTGCAAATAATTAATCTTATTGATAGCTTCCACTTAAGCCTGACAAATCTGTTTGCACTTTGTGTGATAGCGATGTGGTTTCCTCAGATCTCAGCTGGAGCATAGTGTGATACACTTCAATGAATGAGCCTACACCCCAGTGGTTTAGAAGAGGTTTTTTCCTGTAGAAACCTGAAGCCCTCTAAGGATTTTTAAGTCTGTGTACCAATAAAATGTTTTTGTCGGTTTGTGCAAAGAAATAAGTCGTTATTGTTAGTCAACTGCATACTCTGATAGTATGCAGAGGAGGCCATGAAGATGGTCAGAGGGCTGGAGCACTTCTGTTCTGGAGACAGGCTGAGACAGTTGGGGCTGTTCAGCCTGGAGAAGAGAAGGCTCTGGGGAGACCTTAGAGCACCTTCGAGTGCCTGAAGGGGCTCCAGGAAAGCTGGAGAGGGACTTTTGACAAGGGCAGGGAGTGATAGGATGAGGGGAAATGGGCTCAAACTGAGAGAGGGAAGATTCAGATTGGATATGAGGAAGTTCTTTGCTGTGAGGGTGGTGAGACCCTGGCCCAGGCTGCCCAGAGAAGCTGTGGCTGCCCCTCCCTGGCAGTGTTGAAGGCCAGGCTGGATGGGGCTTGGAGCAACCTGGTCTGGTGGGAGGTGTCCCTGCCCATGTCAAAGGGTGGCACTGGATGAGCTTTAAGGTCCCTTCTAATCCAAACCATTCTGTGATCCTGTGATAGCTGTGAATAGAGAGTGCAAAGTCATGCTGGAAATTTATATATAGGCTTTTTATTTGGGCACTTAACTAATCTGAATGATACTGCTTGCAATAAATCGGGAAGAAAATATAAGTGAGTCTCATACATTTGTAGGTGAAAGGCTGGCTGTGATGCCAAGTGCAGATTGCACAATTACTTCCTCTTCTGGAAAGTTTGTGCAGACAAAGTGTTGGGCTGAATGATTTGTTTCCAGACAAGGTACACAAAGAGAAACAGTAACACTGATATAAATTCTATCTGATGTGTTTATTGGGATATCTATAAAAAGGAAGCCCCCAAATTGTTGTGTTCAATGATCTTACTGTACAAGTAAATAAGGGACAGTGGATTATTGTCCATAAACATTTTCCTGTAAAGGGTTGTGCTGAGAGCAAAAATATGATAGAGCTTGTGGTTCTGAAAGGACATCCTGGCTTTATTTGCAGAGATAATAGAGATTCTAGTTTTCCAAATTCTGGTGGGGAATGGAGAGGATCTCCTTTTCTTGCCCATAGAGGATGACTTTATTTCTGCGGATTTGCATGCATAGGAAGCATCCTGATCTTACTTATAAAACCTGCCAAACCATCATATGGTTTCCTTTTGTATTTATGCTGTGAGCAAGTCTGGACTTGAACATCTTTGTTCTAAAATGTTTGAGATGCAACACTGCAATATATTGAAGACAGTTTTTGAAAAACCTAGGAACAGGACAGTCTAAGTCACCTAACCAAACAAATGCCTGAGTTTTTTCTGATACATTTGTTACCTGCCAATAAATACTTGGATAAGGCATATAAAAGCCTTTGGTTTTGTCCAAAAAAAATAATCAGTATGAGTTATTTAAGAGCTCTGTGCCAATGCTACCTTGGATAAAGGCCCAGGCAACTTGAAAGAAACCTGAAGAAAGCCACCCCTCAGTCTGACAAGTATTTACTGAGTTGGATTTTCAGAGGGATCACTGTTAGTTAAATTCTAAGTGCGACAATGGCTTTGTATTTATTAAAAAAAACCTTATTCTGGTGGAATTAAAATAGGTTAAAGTATTCTACTTTGATGTGGGTCTTGAGAGTATAGAATTCCTTCTCATGAAATGTTTTTATCTTTTATATCACATGGTTGAATGTATGCCTCTTAACTGGGTATCAGCAGTCCTCCTGATTCCCTGGAGATTGCAGTTTCAAAATAGATGGCCTCAGAGATAAAAATATGCAGTGCTTTGTACTTGAACTGAACACTTTGGCACAAATTTATTTCATTTATTGAGGGCACTTTAAATTTAGCAAGCTTGATTGATTTTTCCACTGAATTGAGTAAGTTACCTTGGATGAAAATCCTGGGATGTTGTAACTTTTACAGGAAGTTGGGTTATTTTGCTGCTACTGTGCAACAGGTTTATAAGACTTTATCTCACTGAATAAAAAAAAATATAAACTGAAGTCTGTATTTTTCAGACTCACTACATCTATGATATAATGAGGTGAAACTAAAACCACAGACTGTTCAAAGTAGGAAGAAAGTCATCACATTTTTTGGTCCTTTTGTGGCCACAAAGATCACTAGTTTTAAAGCAAGCATACAGTGTTATCCTATCATTTTTATTCCCACCTGTAATTATAACTAGCATGGGTTTTTTAAACACAAGAAAACCTGAGACTTCATAAAATGCAATGCTTCCTGTGGCAGAACTGGGGTTTTAATTTGCCCTGAGAATTAAAAATTAAGATATCTGTTCAATGCAGGACTTCTGCCATGCATGGCTTCTGTGAGCCTGCTTTTGCTGTAGTCATGGAGTCAGCTGAGCATTACTAAGGAAGATCACTACATCATTCATTCACAAGCTGGGAAGGGAAATATTCCTGCTGACTCATGCTTATAAGTATTTTCCTTGCTCCGCCTCCATTCATTTCAGCTCCTCCTCTCCTCTCTTGCTGCTGGTAGCCTACTATATTTAAACAGCTGTCTTAGAGCAGAGGCAGGATTCAAGGCTTGTACTTTGGTTGGTTTCCTGGCTGTACAGGCATTTTCATAAAGATCTCGCTTCTCGTTGGACCTGCTGCTAAAGGTAAGAGGGCTGTAAGTACATGTAGAGAGCTCTCTGGCATACTGTAAGATTGCTTTCTCAGTATCACAGGGGTGTTTTTAGAAATGTATCATTTTTATGTACACTGAAGGTGAATTTTTTCCTACATGCTGTAATTGTGTTTGAGGTAACTGACCTGGCGTGTGAGTGATAATCCTAATGGAGGGGGGAAAACAAACTTCTGAAACTTGTAGGCAAGTATAAAATGTAAAAATTATTGAGATTTGTTTTTTAAAAGCCCTAATGAATTAAAATTTAAAAACTGCTGGTGAAATGAATGGGTTGATGAAGAAAAGAAGCTGAAGAAAACTGTTGCACTTGTGTTAGCATTTTTCTTGTTTAAACCTGAGTGTCATGGTAGCTCTTTCAACCTCTTCCATTATTTACATGTACTGACTGCACTGCTCTCTTGAACTCTCCCCATGTGCTGTACAGGCCACACATGGTGGTCCTTACTTGAGCAAAAGTCTCTTCAGTGTTGTAGGGAGAGCTGAGGTAACTTGACTTTTTATTTCTGCTAAAGATCACTTAGTGTCATTGGCTTGCTAAATGCATCTTTGCTTTTTCCTTTTACTCACTTAAAACCTGTTTCAGTCATGCAGCCTGGAACTACTAGGGACCACAGTGACCAACTTGATGTGAGTTATAGTCCCTCTAGGCTTCAGGCTGTGTCAGGAAGGTATGCAGAGTCTGGCCCAGAATGAATTGGGTGCTTTTCCAAGCCAGAACAATTATGTAACATCAGATAGACACTGAAATGCTTTTGGAAGCAGTGAGGAGATAAATTGTAAAGCTTGCAGCATGTTCTCAAATGAAGAGGAGAAAAAAGACAGCCATTTAAAGTAGGAATCCTAAAGCAGGAGCCAAACCAGGGATCAGTGTCACTAGGGTGACCGAGTGTGAGTTCCCAGCAGCATACTCTACGTAAAAGGAGGGTGAGAAGAGCAGTCTTGGGTTTCTTCCTAGCTCAGACTTTCTCTTGCTGCCAACTAGTTCTGTGTAGGTGTGAAATGAACTTCAATGTTCTGTATGCTTTCCAATAGCCTCTGCAAGAACAGGCTTTTCATTTGTATTATCTATACAGGTTATCAAGGTATATGTGGTCCCTTGATTCTAAGATTGGGAAAAAATAAAATTTAGATAATTCACCTTTACTTCTAATAATAGGAGAGATGAACATTTGGCCTGAAACTGAAATGCCTGAGATACTCTGAGCTCAGTTTTACCCTCAGAAGTCAAACATTTAGCCTATAGGATGGGAATAGCTATAAACAGTTTCAGCATCTGGTTTGCTTTCTACTTAAAAAGAAGAATTATTAACTATGAGATAATTATGGAGATGGCAGCTACAGGATGCAGAAGGAACTTCCCCCATTTGCAGAGACATGCTAGGATGAACAGAAGCATCTCTGATGGTTTATATTGTGTTGATAGAATTGTCCAGTGTCAAAACTTCAGGAAACATGCATGGATCTAGTAATTTCATTAGAATAATAATTGTGCTCCTCTAACAATTAGGATTTGGTTTAATTCCAGCAAATGCTCCTTTCCTCTGGGTCAGAAGGTACAGAATGGAGGAGGAGTATGACAAATTAGGAGTGTTATCACTGAGCCTGTGGCTGCTGGCTTTGTTCCTATCAGGGTGGGGTAGGGTGGCATGGTGCAATGGCCAGGAGCCAAGGCAACCTTCCTCTAAAGCAAACATGACTGCCAGGCTGTCTTCTACTGTCTTGTGCCTTTTTTTGTCCCCTTCAGGCTCCCCCAGAAAAATGCTGGCACACAACGTCATGATTTTGTGCCCAAGTCTTGCAAATGGGCTTGCAGGCTCATTATTTATGTGCTAGCTTTGCTGCTCTCCTGGAACTGCTGCTGTGTGCTGTACTGGGTTGGTTCAGCAGTCCTTGCTTCCAGCAAAAATCCCATGGGTGTTGCTGGGTTACCACTGTCTACAGAGTGCATACAGTCTTCCCGTGCATGCTGCTGCAGGGTGCCATGGAGCAGAAAGCTGGAAGATCACTTCCAGGGATCTCACTTCAGAGATCTCGCTTCCCTCTTTCAGGGTCCCAATAGTTTAACAGAAATAAGATGTCTGCTCTGTGTTAGGAAGAATTAATAAAAACTTGTCTTCTTGTGTGGTACAGCCATGGAGAGGGATTTATTTGTTACCGTGGAGAAGAAACCTCTACTAACCTTCAGATGGGTACTGGGGTTTAGCTGCTTGGAGGGGAATACCTTACTGGTCACACCAGTGTCCTGTTCCTTTGGTGTCTCAGGGCATCCCAGGGTGCTAGTACTGAACTGTACCAGTTGCAACTCTGGAGCTTTGTAGTAGGGAATTACTTGGGGGTAAATTTACACAACAATCTGCTAAAGATGATGCAGGTTTTGGTTTGTGTGGCAGAACCTACCCAAAGGGCTGGGGAAATACTTGGGCAGGTAGGCTGTGCTCCTACAGCTGCCAGAGTTGGATAAGTGTGTCTTAAAGGGTTGGTGCATGCCTCAGTATGGACACAATATGCAAGTGTTCAACTTCTGTAGTGTATGCATCTATCTTCGAGCCTCAATTAAACTGGGAAGCGAATTTTCCTTGAAATCCAACTCTCTTCAAAGCTAGATGCTTGAAATGACTAAAAGTAGAGAGCATGACTATTATGTCTTAAGTGGTTCTTGCCCTGACAAGCAAAATGCATGAGTCTCAGACTAATGCTTAGTTAAGTGGTAATAGGCAACAGTGAGTGTTACTAAATGGTGATCCAGAAATTTGGACAAAGCTGCTAGTTTTGAATTGAACTTGTGAGCCTTATGTCCCTCTACTTGGATGAACCCAGTTCTCTTGGCATAGCTCCGTCTGGCCCAGCAATGACTGTTTAGTGGTGTATATGAGAATTGTCACATCCTTGCAGGCAAATGCACTTACAAGAGTCCTCCTGAAGTCCAGGATCCTGCAAATCCTAAACTCACCTCTGGTTTTCTGGCTGCTCATTCAGTCACTAAGGTCATACTGCATTACTGTAGCTGCTGGTGATGTAAATGTCAGGCTTAAAGTGGAGCATTACACTTGTAGGATGACATTTGCTGCAATACCTGTGTCAAAGGCAGTGATGTGCCAGACCTTATGGGATTGTGAAGTGTGCTTGCCAAAGATCTTTCCGCGCTTGAAAAGGTTGTGGAAAGCACGTTCCACTGAACAAAGTCATGCCATTCAGTGAATTTTTACTTAGCTTTCCCAAATGAGAGCGGTGGTTTTGGAAAAGACTGTTCTCTGTAGAATAACTCGAAACCTTATGCTGAATTTAAAAAGTTTCACTTTTACTGTGGTAAAAATAACTTTATAACTTCTGGAGTGACAGTTCTTCAGGGAATTCAGCTATACTAAAGTAGCCTTTATTTGACATGTTAGGATTTCTGCACAAAAGGCAAAAATCCCTTTGATTCACTCTTCATTAAATACCTGCACAACAATCAGATGAGTTTTGTAGGTTCCACTCTAATGAGACCTTAGTCTCCAAAATAATCAATTTGTTACATATTTTGTTTAAAGACTTGTTCAGACCTAGAACTCCCTATTTTCTGGAAATTTATGAACCAATGTTCAGGAACTAAACTATCAATTCTCAGAAAAAACCCTTTAATGATGGAGTAGCACATATTTGAAAATGCAGCCAAGAGGATTTCAAGTCTTTGGGCAGAAGTCTTGAGTGAGGTTTGCTCTACTTATCAATAAACACACAAATTGCTTTAAAAAGTACAAAACGCTCATGAATGGGTTCATGATTATTATGGTAATATTTTTATACACAGTATGGGAAGAAGTGAAGTTTTCTTTAACAAGCTGCAACGCATCAGTTATTGTAGTCAGAGGGTTACTGAAGTTGGCAGCTGTTCTGGAGGGCCTGGAATTTGTGTGGAAGAGAAAGATAAGAGTCCTCTCCCTTTTTTTTATGATGTAATCAGGGGATCGTCACTGGGTTTTGGGAGCAGGAGGAGAAAAAGATAAGCAGGTCTGTCCTGAGTGTGGAAGTGTAATTTGGTGGTCTGTGATGCAAGGATAATATTTTAGATCAACCTGAGTTTGTAGGCTATAGAAAGTCATGTGTTTTGTCAAAAAAGCAAATAATTCAAAACTTATGTAATGTTTTAACAGGTAGACTCCAGGATCTAAATGCTTCCGGATGGGAAGATGTTTGCATTATTGAACAGGCCCCAAAATAAGAGTGGGTTCAAGCCTCTGCCTGTCGTGATCATAGGTAAGTTTTCTCCTGCTAGCATTGCTGTTTTCTCTAGTGCTGTTGTTGCTTTGGACGTGCTGCCTTCAGCTTTTGTTCATGTGTTCTTCTTCAAACCAGAAATGCCTGGCCACTGTTTCTGCCTGTTTTTGCTGACAGACAAACTTTCTCTAGTACTAAGAGAGAGACCACGTATAGCTGTGGGAAGTAGGGAACCAGATATTTGAGAAACTGAAACATACCTCTTTTTTTTAATAGAAAAATTGCCAACCTTTCAGGCATTAGTTTAGCTGGGCCCGGTTTTTCTCTGTTAGATATTTGGAGTGGTTTGAAACCTTTTCACTGCAGATAGTTCTTGCTATGATTACAGGTAGTGCTTGAATTGGAGGTGGATTTGTGTGATGTTTATTTCTCCATTGTGTGTGTTTAGAAAATGCCTCAGATACTGTTGAAGTTTCTCAGTTTTTCACAGATTTCTACTAAAATGCAAGTCAGCTACACTGATTTTTATACAGATTTACTAGAATGGTAGAAAGCTGCGTGTTTTCTACAAGTTTAGAAAATAGGATATGTGGTAGCTGTCTTGTCTCCCTTGCAAGAGTGGAGCTTTGTAATGTGCGGTGGTTCTTGGAGCAAAGCACAAGTATTGGGGTCAGTGCCTTCCCTTTGTGACCAATCATGAGCTGTGCTCGAGTGCAGGCGTTGAACCCTGTTCATCTTAACATGTGATTAAATGCCTTGTAGAGCTGGGTTCCTTCCTTATCTGTCATTTAATTTATAGCCCCTGAGAGAGCTAGTCCAAAGTTAGTGCACCAATAAATCACACTTAATCCTTGCTAACAGTGAATTTGACAAGGACACTACCACCAGCAGGTTCTAGTCTGAGTGACTTTGTACTGCCCAGTTGTACAAGTCTTTAGTGCACTGATACAGGGACCCAATGTGGATTTATCACTAAAGCTTCAGAAGCACCAGTGTGAAGATGTGCACTCTGAGGAGGCTGTTGAACTGAAGCAGCTCAGCTGTTTGACAGCAGCTGGACATGGCACCCAGGTCTGGGCTACTTCCCCAGGCCCTGCTCCAAGCCAGCTGTGGACTCCCTCTGTGGTGCTGGCAGCCTGATGACAGCAGCTGCTTTCTAGAATAGTTTGAGCCACAGAGGCAGCTGTGCTCATGACCATCCATGTCAAACTTGAGTGTGCTTCAGAGTAAGTCCTCTGTGTGTTGCTGAGTGTTGTGCACTCAAAGGATTAAGTCTGGCTCAGGTACCCCCTTGTACTTCTTAAAGCAGAGTAAGCTGAACGGTGTTGCGTTTTACTGTAGCTGCAGTTTAGTTTGGGTTTAGATAATGTTCCTGCAAGTGGAATATTCCAAGCACTGACCTGCAGCAGCTGGGTCCTTGGCCCCAGCCGTGGCATGTACTGCCATTCACATAGCTCAGCTGGCTGTGAGCTTTACAGCCTGAGCCTCCCTCGGTCTCAAATCCCCAAGAAGCAGCCTTTGCTCCTGTCGCTCACGCACACAGCACGGGCACTGTGTCAACACAGCCGGCTGTGTCACTGCCACTGCTGCTCTCCTCCCCCATGTCGTCACAGCATTATGCAATGGTGGTTAGTCACATCCTAGTGAGCAGCCGCAGAGGCTGACACCTAGTTATGCAGGCACTGTGAAATATTAAACATACTGGAGAACAGCCATGTGAAAACTTTCCATGGGCTACTCTCACTGGGCTTTGGAGTAACATATATCACGTTTTTCCACTGGCTCTTAGGTGCTCAGGAGGAGGAGTTCAGTTATCCAGGAATCTGTTCAAAGTGCTGTATTCTGGGAGGTGTCTATTTTCCTTAATACACTGCCTGTGGTGTCATGGTAGGGCTGGTTCCCATTTGAAAGCATCCTCAAGACCTGTTAGTCAAAACTGCTGTTGCTGAGTATCCCTTATTAGATGGAATTTCTTACTGAGCAGAGCTGTTTTCCCTTCACTTCTGGACTCACTCCTCTCTTTCTGGACTCACTCCTCTCTTTCTGGACTCACTCCTCTCTTTCTGGACTCACTCCTCTCTTTCTGGACTCACTCCTCTCTTTCTGGACTCACTCCTCTCTTTCTGGACTCACTCCTCTCTTTCTGGACTCACTCCTCTCCTTCTGGACTCACTCTGTGTCCTGTGCACAATGAACTACCCTGCACTGTGGTGAAATGTGCATCCAGGAGAGATGAGATACCCCTCATCAGTATGTGACCAGTTTCTAGATCCTTAAAGAAGTTAATGAGCAATAACTCAATTCATCAGCATGCTAGAGACTTCAAGCTTCAAGTGAGGTTGACTTCTGGCTTGTTCAATTGAATGTCTCTTCAACAAGTTCTCAAGACCTTGCAAGGCAAATAGGTGCAACTGAGGAGGAGAAGGGAACATAAGAGGGTAAAACTACTTCCCCAACTCTAATAGGTCAGTGGTCAACCTGGAATAGAAGGTCTCCTGTATCTGCAGCACTGTCTTATTCATTGTACTGGACTGGATATTAGAAACACTTCTCAAAGGGCAGCTCTATCTGCAGGAGTATAAATTCTTCTCTACTGTGTCTTTTTAGGGAATGGACCTTCAGGAATCTGTCTCTCATATTTGCTGTCAGGCTACATCCCTTACTTCAAAAGAGACTCCGTTCATCCTCATTCCATTCTTCAGAGGAAACTGGAAGAGGCACCAGATGTCTCCATTTTGGACCAGGTTTGTGTAAAGAGAAATAGTATAACATCATAGTAAAGCATCCTAAGGGCATATTATAAGTGGTAATCTCATTTGAATTTTCAAAGTACACAGAGAGCCTTGCACAAAGTACTTTTAGTTGTCCAGATCTCCCTTGTATGAATGTCAGCATTGCTCCTAAGGTTCTTGAGGAAGTCCTTGGGCAGTAACAGGATCTGTGTGCCAGTAAATGAGCTTCACAGAACACCAAAACCATTGACTGGAAATACTGGAGTAACAAGCAGTCTGCTGCCTGGCAGGACATGCATTTTAAGTATCTCATCTGCCTCTCTCTTTAGGATTTGGAGTATCTGTCTGAAGGCTTGGAGGGACGATCCCACAGCCCTGTGGCTCTTCTGTTTGATACTCTTCAGCGTCCAGACACAGACTTTGGTGGAACAGCAGAATCTGTCCTCACATGGTGGCATGAGACCAACAGAGCCATTCCCCACCTGGTCCTTGGCAGAAATGCTCCTGGAGGTGCCTGGCATGTATGTCAATTGAAGCCTAACTGCTTGGGTCTGCACATTGTAAGATAGCCAGATGTGTTGACTGGAGAGGCAAAAGCTCCCAGTTTTTATCATTTTGTGTATATAGGCAAGCAAAAATTTACAAGGAAAAAAAAGCACGAGAAGCATTTAAAGTTAGTCTTTTTGGACAGCATGGAATGTTTCATGACAGCAGATTAGAGGAAATCACTGATTGCATGATCTGTGCCATACTGAAATATGATAAAGTTGCGTTTCACTTCTTACATTAAATAACTAAAAGTTATTTTACTGTGTTTCTTGTTCCAGACTATTGAGGGCTCTATGGTTAGCTTGAGCAGAGGGGAATGGATGGGTCTCCCAGATGTCCCATTCAAGGACTGGCTAAAGCACAAGAGAAGGTAAGATATTTATGATGTGATTATTTGCTAACATCCAGAAGTTATTTGGGAGCCTGGAGTGGAATGGACTTCCTGAATGTAGTTATCCATCTGTTACAGATGATTCTAGTGAGAGAAAGGACACTGTCCCACCCCCCAGTAAAAGTCATTGAATACAGAATGTATTTGGGTGAAGTTGCAGTGCTGCTTGAAATGTGTCTTTCTCAACAACCACTGGGGAGATGGATCATAATGACCATGAGTTCCGAATAAAGCTTGGAAAAGGCATGGTCATCTGACTTCTGTGTCTAATGCTGCTGTCCCTAATGACCAGTATAATCAGCTACTGTGCAGTCTATGAGGTGCTTCTGCTCTTGAGATGTGTCACAGTTAATCTTAAAGTCCAGGAGTTAAAAATGGAATAGACACAAGATGTGAGGGGAAGGCATAAATGAGCAACCATGTTTCTAGGGATGGAATTCATGCTAGAGAAAGCTGCCTCTAACAGCTTGTGGACCTGAGTGTTAGCTCTATATACCAGGAAGAACTTTGCTGAAGTCAGGGAAACTAGATAGGTCTTCTCTGGTAGTGCCAGGATAGATGGCTCTAGGATACATTCAGTGCAAGAGGGGTGAAATTCCAGTCTCTTAACTGCTGCTTGACCTTTGTTTGTACTATATTACAGAGGCCTCAGAAACAATAGAGCCACAGCAGAAGACATTGCTCAATATTACCAACACTATGTGATGAAGAAAGGACTGCAGAAGAATTTCAGATGTGGTACTGTTGTGACCTCTGTGAGGAAAGTGAGTGCAGAGAGCATCTCCAACCATGCACAGAAAGATCTCCAGGAGAATAGTGATTCACTCTGGGACTTCAATGAAAAAAGTACAGAGGTCTTTCAGGTGGATGGATTTTTCAGAACTGTGAAAGGTGATAAAGAGCCCTTCTCCATCTGTGCAGAGAATGTGGTCTTAGCTACAGGAACATATGATAGTCCTACTTGGCTTGGTGTCAAGGGAGAGAACCTTTCCTATGTCCATCACCAGCTGTCTGCCCTAGAGGAAGCAGTGAAGAACAACAGCATTGGCATCATGTCAGATCCAGTCTTGATTGTGGGTGCTGGTCTGACAGCTGCTGATGCAATTCTCTTAGCTCACCATTGCAATATTCCAGTAATCCATGTTTTTCGGAGAAAAGTCAGTGATCCAGGTCTTATTTTTAACCAGCTCCCCAAAACGATGTACCCTGAATACCACAAAGTCCATCAAATGATGAAGGAACAGTCAGCTGCTTGTGCTGGGCCTTATGAGTGTTACATTAGCCTTCCTGAACATCACGTGCTGTCCTTCGGCAAGGACAAGAAATGCATCTTCCAAGACAAGAATGGCTGCCAGAAAGTTTATAAAGTTTCCATGGTTCTTGTTCTGACTGGCTCAAACCCCAACCTCTCCTTTCTGCCAAATAATGGCATTGATTTGGCAGTGGACAATGACCAACCAGTCAATTCAAAGAGGAATCCCATAGATGTTGACCCATTCACCTATGAATGCACTCAGGAGAAAGGACTTTATGCTCTAGGACCTCTAGTTGGAGATAACTTTGTGCGCTTTGTCCAGGGAGGGGCTCTGGCTGTTGCCAGCTCTCTGTTAAAGAAAGCAAACAAAAATCCCCCCTAACAACAACAAAAAATCCCTATGCTAACTGTGTCTGAATGGGTTACTGCTGATATCTTAGCAAAGCAACTCATCAGACTTGTATGTCCTCAAATGTAAAGCCCACTCCTGGTATTCTCCAAGGTTATGCAGAGAGTTGCTAAGTTATTTGGGAAGATTAAGTCGCCAAATACAGTGAGTTTCACACACAGCAGGACCTAGTGATTCAGCTTCTGTCCTGCATAGCTCTGCATGAAGGTTGCAAGGGCTTTGAACCTTGTGCCTGGAAAAGTGAGAGGCAAGATAGTGATTGCTCTTCTATGCAACACTTTCCAGGTTGCTGAATACTGAATTGGGGAACAATCAATTATTTCCAGACAGCAGGGTGACAACCCTGTGCCTGCTGGTGTCTTTGGGGTTTTTTTGTGAAACGAAGTAAGCTGACATGGTTTTATTTGCTCCTGTGCCTCGTCTGTATGTTCTTTTTAGACCAAAAATCACTGAAAGATGCTGCAGGTACCTCACTGGCACATGAAGTGATACCTACAAATAAAAACTGGCATAGTCAAAACTGTATTGTCTCACACCAGCAACCAGTCATGTGTAATGCCTTTTTATCAAGACATTCCTGTGCTTTTTTACCCTCTCCTTGAGAAAGGATAGTACTGATTTACAAACACTTGGTTTGCCAGCTTGCAGCTTTCTACTTTCTACATCCTAAAACTGTGATGGCCAAATTCTTGGCAGCTGCTGTAGAGACAGCCGAACTAAAGGGGAGCTACTGGTCTGTCTTGTAATTGCCCAGGTACTCTATGGGGCTTCTGCTGCACAGAGTATTTCAGAAAGGTGTTAAATGTTATATATTGTGCAAATTTCTAATGTAGTTTTTAAAAAAGAAAAAATACTATTTGTGTAAAGGGGAAAGGGCCCAGTCACTTTTTGATAGTTTTATTCTATATATAGCATTTTTATACTGATTTTCTAAAAGATTTTTATTAGCAAAATACTTTGTTACAGGCTTCCAGTCAGTGTTTTGAATGAGCTGGGGTGGGTGGGTGTGATGCCTTAGGTTGCAAACAGCATTCTCAACAGACCTATGGGGCCTCTCATACCTCCCGCAGGAAAAATCAGTCTCACAGCTAACCTTATTTGCTGTGAAGACAGACTCTGCTCCCTGTGCTGCACTGAAACTCACTGACATGACAGGATGCTGCACATGTCACTGGGAAGCTGAGTACATGGAGACAGTGGCTGTTTGTAAATGAACCAGCCTCAAGGTGAGATGTATAAGGAGCTTCCCTATGGTAGTGCTGTATCACACTTGAATATTTGCCACTGACTGTTCTTGTGTGAAATTTTTCAATAAAGTGATTTCAGACTTAGTCTGTGTTTGTTTCTTAATTCTGACTTTGAATCTATGACCCAGAGAAGGTCTAATGAAGTGTTCTTCCTCAGCTTCCTGTCAAGCACCGGGGTATGGTTTGATGTGCCTGCTGAATCATGCCTCATTCCCCTCCCTAGGAGCACAGCACTATGGATTTGCTTTCTGTGTATCTTCCTTGCTCCAGTAGGATGAAGAACTTTTGTAGAGTGCATTGGCAGCACCTGTCTCCTGTGAGGCTAAAACACAATACCAAACCAAGCTGTTTGCCAGGCATGTTCTTGCTTAGGGCATCTTTGGTCTCTTTCCTGTTACCCAGTGTCTTTGCCTGTCTGGAAAAATCCCAAATCATGGCTTAGTCCAATAAGTCAATAAGAGTTTAGATCAGAAGGGGCAGTTGAAGGCCTCTGGTCCAACCCCACTAAAACAGGACAAGCTTTGATGTTAGACCTGGTTGCTCAGTGGCTCGTTGGGGAAAGCTTTTGAGTGTCTCCCAGGATGGAGATTGCACTATTAAGATTTGATTGCCCTCTTCAACAGTTGAACAATTTTGTTGAGAATTATGGGGTATTTTCTTAACTAACTGAAGTGTCCCTATTGCAGCTTATCTACTGCCTCTTGGTGATTGTCTTTTTTACTGCACAGCTCTGAGAGGAGTCTGGCTCAATGTGTTAAAACGCCAATCCTCCTTCTTCTCTGAAGGCTGAGACTGGAGGGCCCTCAGGATTTCGTGAGCACAAAGGTGTGGTGTGGATGAGTTTTCTGGTCTGTGTAATTGCTTGCTAGCTGGAGGGGTTGGCAGTGCCCCCAGGGACTTCTTTGACAGCATTGCTTTAAATGAAGGGGTAGTTGTTCCTCTGAATCTGTTATCCTGGCAATATGGGCATTTCTCAGTATGGATAATGTGGTCCTGTGCCATCTTACATGTTGTTTTTGTACTCCCCAGGAGCGATGGGATGAGCTGGTACTCCTTTTGCCCCACTTTGTTCTCCAGACTAGGTCCCAAGCAGTGCAAGAGTGTGCTGTTCCTCCCCTGCAGCTGACCTTTGCTAGAAAAAAAAAAGTCAGTGATCAGTGTTCACCTTTCTAAAAATACCATTTTGGGCCAGGTCTCAAACGCCTGCATCAAAAGAAAATGAAGCAGAGAACAAAAGCTAAAGGGCATCTTATAAAACAAGAGGAATCAGAGCATGCTGGTGATAAGGGTGTAGGAGTGGTGGCAAGTGAAAGGTGGCTCTTCCCATCTCTGAGGTCAGTCACGGCATTTGTGCTGATCATTCCTGTATCTCACATTGCATTGCTGTGTTCTCATTTGCCCTGCACCAAGGAGCTCCTAACTAGGGCAGCAGCCTGTGCCTGCGTAGGTGAACTTGGGTGACCGTATTTTAAATGGCTTTCTTGCCCAAGAGGAATGAGCTGATTGCCTGCCTTGTGTAGGACCGGAAAGGGAAGTGGTTTTTCACAGCCAGTGCTTATAAAGTATCCTACATTCTGCCCTGGAGGGATGCCAAAGCAGATGACCTTGGTAGCAGAGATGGTGGTTTACTCATCAACGATGATGAGTCCTCAGGGCAAAGCGCTGTGTGGTGCTAATCCAAGTTGTCCTTCTAGTCTCTGTATCTAGGGAGACAAATATGAATTATTGTTCCAAAACATCAGCCATAAGAGTCGTCAGATACCAGCTTTGTTATGTGTGGGATTCACCCATGCATTATAACCTTGACCTACTATATGTGATGGGACCAGGAAAAAAAAATAGTCTCCTGGGCCTTCTGCACATCACACACCACTGGTGGGAGTGACGCAGCTTTGTCAGGTGAGTTACTAAATGCTTTCACCACCATTTCCATTGCTGGACATGAGGCACAGCTGGGAGGTTACCATGATGAGTTAGTTGGCTATTAGAAATTGGAGACCACTCTGCTTTGTTTCTCTGTCCCCTGCAAGTCCTTTGTTGTCCTCTTCATGCTGCCCAGTTGGAACCTTCTGCAGCCACGGTGACCAGAGCAGTCAGTTTGGGAAGCCTCAAGCAACTCCTTGCTCTGCTCAATTCGGATAGAGCAGGTTAATTCTTATTCAGACCCCTGGCTGCTGCTAAGAGGTGATGTTTGTCACTCCACAATAAGGGCTCCATGTCAGGCTCCTCAGCCTCCTTTGGTTTCTTCCCTCAACTGATCAGTCCCCGGTTTGTGTCTTTGCAGAATAAGCTCCTGAGACCCGCTGGCACTCACCAGTAACAGTGGAAAATTGTCCATCCAGGACAGAAACAAGCATTTGAAGTTTACCAACAAAACAAAAAAGAAAATTGTGGGGTTTTTATTTTATTGTGCCAGTGAGTCCTTGTTGTCAAGGCTGATATGTTTTAAATAAACACGCTTGCAGGTGTGGCAGAACTGACTGTACAAGTCTAAACTCAGGTAACTTTCATTATGCAATTAACGAACAAGCTTACTGCTTTGACTTTTTGCTTTGGTGAAGGACTTGCGAGATGTCAGAGCATGTTCGTTGGTTTTGCTTCTTAAATGGAGGGAAGGGTGCCCTCTTTTTAAAAAGAGCCATCTTTTGCATATCATCTGGATTGAAATTATTTCAGTAAAATCATCTCAGGAACCCCGTTCGTTGTTCAGCATTCCCTTTTTTTGGCCATGCTTCTGTCTTTGGGCACAGGACTAAATCCAGCCACGCCTCAGCCAGACCACTCTATTTAAAAGGTCTCCAGAGCATTGTGACCTATTGCAGGTCTGATGATTGAGTAAATCTTAGCTTTATAAGGACCCTTAGGGAGCTGTCAGACTATTGCAGACTGTGGTGGCTTAAATTAACCTGCTTTACTTGTGAAATATAGATATTTGTGGGCAGGCCAGCAGCCAGCACATTGCTGCTAGCCAAGAGCTCCTGAGGCTGAGCTGCTTGTCATTGGGGAGCACCTTGGTGACGGTCTTCTAGCAGAGGGGTTTCGAGGTGAAACAAAACCTGGAGGCTCGGGGATAAACATCTGATTTCCAAGGCTCTGAAGCAAGCCACGAGGGTCCAAGCAAGCTCTTGGCTAGAGAGTGACTAAGTGTGGAGCAAGAAAAGGGAACGTAAATTTTGTTGCTGTTGTTGACTGGATCCTGCCTTCTGCCAGAGCCTGGAAAGCGGCATGGATCCGCTGCCCAGGAAGAGTTTCCTTTGCCATCCCTGGGGACCAAGCCCTGAGGACCAGGACAAAACCTGGATCTTCTGCTGTGAATCTCAGAGACAGAGATGCTGCTCTAGTGTGCGAAGGAAAACATCTTGTGGCATTTCTGCCTTGGGCTGTATGAATGAGCCCTTCTGCTCCCTATGGGCACCCACACACAGCTTGGCTTAGAGGAGCAGAACCTACTGCTACAACAGAGCCTGTCTGAGGAGGGACAGAGCAGGCAGTTCCCATGAACTTTCTGCAAAGGAAGCAGAAAGGATTTTGCTTTCCAGCCCAATTTTTGCTGGTTGCATTCAGTGCTTGGAAATGCTACTGATGGTTCTGCCTGGTTTTTATGGCTACGTCTCAGCAATCTGGAAATGAGGGAAAGGAGGGGGATCCCAAGCCAGGCAGCACGTGGCTGTGCTCCGTAACCGGCCTCACCACCAGCCAGGAAACCCTGCTGGGAAGGCGCAAGCACTATTTATTCAAGATATTCAACCTGCAGGTGAATTTCCACATCTCTCACTGGCAGCGAAGGTGCTGGTGAAATAACCGCAGGAACCACCCTTAGGAACTGGGACACAGCTACAAAACACTGCAGTCCCCAATGAGCCCAGCCAGGGTGTTTGATTCCATCCTGGCTATCGCCGGGGGTAAACAGAGCTGGTTTGGCCCCGGCGTTCGACCAGAGCCAGGCCAGAGGGGCTTCACTCAGTGAAATGGCAGCTAACTGCAAGCCAGGAGTGAAGAGACAGTTCAGTAGAGGTTATGAGCATGTAAAGTTGGTGATGAAGCTGGTGATGAAGAGTGGATTTTGGGATATTATATTGGGTTAGTCTCCAAATTAGAGTTTCACTTTTATAGGCCACTGAACCTTTTGCCAGGGAGGCACAATTTAACCAGAGGACAAGCAAAGGGCATGATGAAATCATTCCTTTAATGGTAAAGAAATAGAAAACCGGGAGAGTTGTGCTTTTTTATGAGACCACATACACAGTTTCAGGCCTCAAACATTCATTCTTTTTGAGAGCCGGCCCAGCGGAGCAAACCTCATTTGCAACTTGGCATTAATACCCGAATTATCCAGTATTACCGTAACTCCGAGTCAGCAGAGGTCTCGGGGGCAAAGATAGTTTTCAAAACTAATAAACAGACCAATTGATCTTTCAGCTGAAAAAGCCACAGCATTTGTATGTCAGAAAAAAATTCCACAGTGTTTTTCTGGAGGGATAAATGGAGTTTCAGTTTAAACATTAAGGTCTAGCAAAAGCAAGCAAATGACAAAGTGGTGGGATGCTGAATGCAGAAGCATTCACCAAGTGCTGTGCCGGAGTCAGCCCATCCCTCGTAGGGCATCCTGAGGGGATACCAAAGGGGAAACAGGGGCTGTACAGCCTCCTCCAGCCAGGAGGAAAGGGGTACATGACACAGAGGGGGGTGAGAGGTTTTGTCTTCCCAAGCTGCAATGACGGCTGCAAAAAAGATAAATGAGTCAAATTGCACTGTTAACTTAGCAGTGCCATTTCTAAGCACATTTGAACTGGTGGAAACTTTATGACATGTGAATCCCTTGTGCTGTGCAGCTGAGTTTTCTTTTCCTTCTCCTTTTTCTTTTTAAATCTGGCTGTTGGGATGCCAGTGCTGGATTTACTGTTTTATCGAACTGCAGCCTGGGAAAAGAAGCAGATCCTGATGTCGTGGCTTGGGGATAGAGGGATTTCACAGCTGATGCTTCTGAACAGCTTTGCAGAGTGGGATGTGCTGTGGGAATGCTTTCATGAGGGTGGGAGGTGGCAGCCCTGCCTGGAGTTGACAGCCCTCCCCAGAGCACCTGTGAGCATCTGTGTGGGGCTGGGAGCTCTGCAGATGGGAGAGATTTGTCAGGGTCTGACCCTGCGAGTGGAAAATACAAGCAAAGGGAAACTTTGGAGATCCAGGGTATCAACTCCCCAGCAGTTTTCCTGCAGGTGGTTCAGAAGGATGGTGTCGGCATGGCCAGAAAAGTAGGAGCCTGTCCTGGGCACACTGGAGTGGGAGCACCGATTCCAAGCTCAGATGTTGCTATCAAAGATTTCCCTGAGCCCTTTCCAGCACCCGTTTACCAAGCTCCCTGTCACAAGTGGAGGTGGAAGGTGAGGGCCAGCAAGAACTTTCAGGCCTCACACCTTTTTCTTGGGTGGTAGGGGCAGGTGGTTGGAGATGGTGGTTTTGGCGAGACTGGGTGAAGGAGGGGACGGACCATTGAACTTTTAGGTGGCTAAGCAAGCCCGGAGCCCCATCAATGGGGGGGCTGTGGAAGGGGTGCCAGAGAGGCTGAAAAGAAAGGGCAGGAGAAAGGGGGAGAGTTCAAACGCCCCCAGCCCTCCTCCAGGAGACTGACACTGCCTGCTGCTGCACTGGGGAGGAAGGACGCAAAGCTCTGGGACTCCTTGCACAACAAGTACCAGCAGAAGGCAAGGGCAAAAGTGACAGCCCTGGGGACTTGGACAGAAGAGCGAGAGCAACGGGATGCCTGGGTACTGGGCAACAGGGGTTGCTGGAGCAGCTTTCCTGTAACTGATGCTCCTGTCATGGCATCTCTGGCAGCTGCCCAGGGAATGAAGGCAACTAATGAGCAATAAGACACATGAGCAGTGAGAGGGAAGGGTGGCATTTCATATGAATGAATTACACGTGGTTGAGGCTGCCTGAAGTAACCTATTTGCAAAAGCATACCTCAGTCCCACATTGCACTTTCACAAAGTTTAAGCAAAAGAGATTTCCCAGGAGTGTGAATAACCAGCAGTATTTCTGCTGGCCAGAGTATTACTAAGATGGCTTAATGCAGCGTGTTAAGGCAGACAGCATGCAACCTCTGTGCTATATTGACCTGATCAAATGTGTAATGGTAAGGTTTTCTCCCCTGAAAACAAAAGCTTTAAAATCCTCCCTCTGTTTTACACAGAAGTGGAAGTAAGACCTTTGGAAATTTTTCACTAGAAATGGAGGCAGCACCCAGTGTTTGACTGGGGATTTATAGCAGAGCCTCAGGCGCAGTGCACGGACATCGCAGTGAATGCTGTAAACCTCGGGGATTTTTGGGTGGCTTTCTGGTTCCCTTTTTGGTTAGCACTTCCATCTCAAGGCTGAAATGGAAATTTCCAGATTTGTCTTAGACCAGAACTGTTTTTTTCCCCTGCATTATTCTGGTTTTGGTGTTATAAACCAGTTTTTGTAAGAAGCAAAAAAATTTCCCAGGTAATGCCGTGGAGATCTGCAGCAACCACTTGTACCCTTGTACCACGTTGTAGTTAAGGTGACTGTCATCCTGAGGTTGATATAAATAAGTTTGCTTTCCTGAAAATATAAATGTTTATATAAATATTTTTCAGGAAGATGGAGTAGCAAGTGTCTGGGAAAAAGGTGAAGTTATATAAACAAATGTTATCCGTCTGATGTAACACTCCAAATACCTCATCCGCTGAGTAATCTGGGTATGACATAACGGGTGAGCTGGCTAAGAGCTGGCCAAGTGAAATGTTCTCACCCCATAACAAAGGAAAGCAAATCAAAGAGAGGTGGAATCGCCCGTTCCCAGGCTGCCTGTCCCCTGTGACCTTCCTCGTGCTCTGTTACATCCCTTTCCAACAAAGTTGTTTTTTTTTTCCCCCTTCCTTTAAACAATGTAATGGATACCCCCCTGTCTGTGTGCTGGGAAACGGCTCTCTGCAGAGGAAGCGATGCGGCTCCGCTGGCACAGATCCCTGTTCACAAGCAGAGCATGTGCCGCTTTCCCAGCATCAGGGGAAGAAAATTATGGGGCTTTGAAAGCAATCCCGCTGCTGAAACAATAAAGTCTTACACTGGTTGAATATCATTATGAATGCACTATCTTTCTCCCTTCCTCGTGTGAGCAGTCCCAACAGCCTTTTAGTACTGCACTGATAGTGAACTCAGAAATGCACAGGATAAGAATGCTTATTCTGTTAAGGGCTGAATAACTGAGCCCCAAATTCTCACTCTTTCTGGGGCTAGAATATCCCAATGGCCCCTGCTTGACGAAAGAACTAATACTAAGCATTTTCCATATGGAAATATAATTTCCATATTCCTTCGATACCCCAATACCCAGATTTGTCAGGATGGCATTTCATTAATTATTTACTACTTTGAAGTTTATATGACATGGGAAAAGCTCAGCGAGAGGGATGGTGACTAATGCTGCGTATTCAAGCAAACACAGGGAAGAGGTGAATGAGAACATTGCAGTTCAGATAGGATTTTTTTTTGCTACTGTTGGTAGGGGATGTATTTTCATAGATTCACAGTCTGGTTTGGGTTGGAAGGGACCTTAAAGATCATCTAGTTCCAACCCCTCTGACAATTTTTCTTTTTTCTTGTGTTTTTTTCTTACCCAGTAAAGTATTATCTGTAGCTCTAGCTGTCTTTGCTCTTCCCCAGCACACCGCTGTGTCCAAAGACAGGAGCACAGAGGAAGCCTTGGTCCCTGCAGACCAGGGCTGGTGCGAGGCAGCAGATGATGGGGTGAATGCCCCGTGTCCTGTAACGTGGCTCTGCCGTTTCATGGTGCAGCATTGTGGTGTTTGCTGGTGGAAAATCAACATAGCTCAGGTCTGAGATCAGAGCATAGCTGTTCGTGCGTGGAGACGTGGTTTGTTTGGTATGCTTACCTCGTGCTGACAGCCTTTAATTTAGCAAATTCAGAACAGACCACCTAAACAGATAACAGGGGGACCCAACAGCCTCTCTTTCTGCACCCAATTTCTCAGCTCCTCTGATTTCTCTCCAGCTCGCACAAGGAATCTGGACTCTTGTCCTCAGCTGTGATTTATGACAGTTCTGAGTCTGTACTGAGTGATTCCTCTCACCATCCCTCCAGATATGTCTGTTCTCATGAGCCATTTGATCAAGCCTTGAAGCTGCCACCTGAATGTGTTTTTTTTCTTTTCTGACAGCTCTTAAAATACCAAATGGGAATTATATTCTCAATAAACCGTCCACCCAGGGACATCTGACTGCTGGCTGAGTTTGGCTCTGAAATCACTACAAAGGTTGCAGGTAGGCAGCCACCCCGTCTACGAGAAGGATTTAATGTGTCCTAGTGATGGACAGGGCCAGGTTCAGCAAACAGAGTTGTGCAGAACAGGGAGCGGAAGGGAAGCCTTTAACAGGGCAGCAAAGGTGTAAAAGGCCAAAGGGGGACAAGCCAGAAAGAAATGAGCTATTTGAGGAAATTTCCTTGGATTCGTCTGAAGGTGAGAGCTGCGGGGGTGTGCAGGGTGCTGGTGTGCCTGGTGCTGCAACTGCTGATGGCTCTTTGGAGGCTGCTGCCACATGCAGCTCTGCTGGTGTCGAGGCAGAAGCAAGCTGGCCATGGGCTGCGGATATTTCGCTCTCCTTTAGATGAGAAATGCAGCAGCTTCATGGAGGAAGAGGAGTGAGGGAGTTGGTAAATGACTGCTTTTTATTAAAAGTGGACTTGTTCTAGGGATGCTTGACTGCCCTTCACCAACCCCACGCAGCCCTGGGATGCAGAGGCCAGGCTGGATCCTGCTAGATTTTTAGCCTGGGAAGGACAGATGCTTTGCCGTGCTTTGCTGTCACGTAGAGCTGGTGTGTTCAAACCAGCCTTCCTGGGAGCCACAAGTACATCTGGTGCCTTTTTCTTTCCAGCTCTTCTCTCCATTTTCAGCTACAATCATAAACCTTAGTTACATCAAGAACCCCCTCAGTGCGGGGCACAGGTGAGCATCCCTGTGCCGATTTAGGATGTGCAGTGCTGTATTTACTGCAGCAGGGACACAGAGCCCCACTCCCCGGCCAGTTTATCTCCTTGGCATGACTGCAAACGTGAACACTTCCTGCTGCAAGCTGGTGCTTGTATTTCAGTAAATGTTAAAAGAAATCACTGTTTGTCTTTTGAAGGAATGGCCCCAAATTAGGCCTCCTGGCAGGATCTAATCTGGCTGTCGGAGCTGGAGGGCACTGCCCATACTTACAGGTATTTTGCCGTTGATACTGGGCCGGGCTTTTACCCAAGTGTATTGTATTGTGAGCTTTGTTTGTAATGTTGGCATGTGAACTGTCATGAGAGACTGAGGACAGGCAGCAAGTCATTCAGGAGGAGGATGAATACATGATGGGATTATGTTGTCATAACTCCATCCCTGAAAGCCATCAAGAAAACCTCCTCTTGGCAGGTGGACTCAGAAACTTATAAGACTATTCTGTTAGCCAAAGCTTTGGTATTTTGTCATAAAACTGGAGCATCCAGCGCTTTTCTGCAGCCTGCCAGGGTGGCTGAGTGTTGGTATCTGTGGCGGGGGATGTAGGAGACAGCTTTGCCATCAGGGATGCCTTGATCGCCAGCCTGGAGCTTGCCAGCATGACAGAATGTAAGAGCCATGAGCTAGGGCTGGAAAGGGATGGGTTGGTAAGCCAGCGTCACCCACATGGCCATTTCCCAAAATCCCAGATAGCTGCCTGCAGGGACTTTTTCCCCAGCCAGCCCAGGACTGTAATGTGCGGTGAGTTCTAATTCCAACCAAATGTCTCTGTCACCTATCAATACTTTATCTCCCCGACCCCTAAATTTCCTAGCAACAAGATTAATCCCAGCCATACATGGTCGGTGCAGCCATGCCAGCCTGGGGCCAGTGCAGCTGTGCCTTTCACCAAGCTCCATGGCCTCTCCCAGTCCCACTTCACCTCTCCACAAGCCAGCAGCCCTGGTGTCCCCCATCCTGCTGGCTCTACGGCACTGAACTGTGTCGGCTCCTCTCAGGAACAGTGGTCAGGAAACTCACATCTCCCTGCTGCATCCAAAGTCTTTGTGCAATTTATGTTTGCAATGGGCTGTTACGGTGTGCCCTGTAATGCTATAAAACAAACAACTCTGAATTATTATTTTTTTTATCAGTTGGAGACTAATAGCTAGAAATGCTTCACAGCCATAAAGAATATATAGTGAGACAGGAGCATTGCACTGAGAATCTGTCTGCTGGAGGTAGAATGTTTTTTCAAGCCCATAATGGATTTCTGGAGTCACTTGCCATAATCCTGGAGGCAAAGGTGAAGCAATAGATCTGCTGTGACTCAGAGTGTGCACCTGGTAGAGAAACCCTCAGAAACAGGACTGCAAGGCACCAGATTGATTCTGGAGACAACAGGTGAGGCACACTGTGGGAATCCCTCTAAAATTGCCCAGAAATGAAAGGAACCCAAACAAGGATCTGACACAATGCATGGATGCAACCCCTAAGCACTGTTTCCTCTGTCAGGAAGAAAACCAGAAGTTCAGGCAGTTTATTTCATCGAAATTTAAGATTTCTGCATTTATGCAGTCATGGACACAAGTTTTATTCTGCTATTTAATATAACCACTCTTCACAAATGGGAAGTGACACCTGAAGAAAACTGCTGGTAGAACTGTCAGCTGGGAGCCTGTGTCCTGGCACCCAATATCCCACCCAGAGCTCACTGGGTGCCCGTCGTGAGAAATGGGCTTTTGCCACGTGAGAGTCGGTGCTAAGGAGCCCAAGAAAGAAACTTCTCCTTTTGAGACAGAGCTTGCTGCCATGAACTCAGGGTGGCCTGGGAGTGCTTTGCAGTTGAAAGTATAGCCTGGTTTCATTTAATAGCTTTACTTCTGCCTTTTTCATGGGAAAAGTCGTGGTAAATAATTAGCTTCATAATTTTGCTGATGTGTCTCATACTGCGTTGTTTCCCACTGAAATCATAAGGGTATAGGGTGCAACTAAAAACTGGGAATGAGGCATCATTGGAAAGACATTACAATAGGTATTTTACCACTTACATTTGTGGTTTACTTTGAACCTTTTTTTCCGTAATCTTCCAGAAGTTACAAAGTCAGGGTTACCTGGAGTTCAACTGGCACCCTGGTGTCTTGCTACATGAAATCACTGAGTAGCAGACAGAGGAAGGGTAAACCCCTTCAGATATCTATCACTGGTGCTGAAAGAGGGGTTTCTCTGGAAATCCATGTGTGGGGGCCCTCAAAAAATGCTGTTCTCTGCTGTGCTGAGAGCTCTGCATGATAGCCTGGGAGCAGGAGCAGACAGCCCGGGCTTTGCCAGAGATGCTCAGGATGTTTGCACAGAAACGATGTGGAAATCTTCTCCATCACGATATTTTGGATGTCGTATTATGTAATTATCTGGGCATGGACTGTACAGACACGTTTTTAAGGAGATGATGAGCTGTCTTGCCAATCCCGAAGCACCAATCTGGACTTGCATGGGGCGGTAAAGCTGTCGGAACAGGTTTTACTGGGAAAGAGCTTTGGGCATCTGAAGGTGTGATTCAAACCCCAATTAAGAGGATAAAGCCTGTGTGCATGTGACTCGGGATGCAGCTGACAATGGGAAGGTCAGAGCTGGGATCTTTCATTTTGGTAAAGAGATGGTGGGTGGGATGGGAGAGGATGGGTCTGTGCCCAGGGGTGCCAGGCTGCTGCACAGAGGGTTTGTGCAAGCAGGGCAGCACGGAGAAGGGGGTAAGAGGCCAGTTAAAAAAGTGATTTTCGGAGGGCCCAAAGTTATTCATAAACTTGCAGCAATTTTGTGAATAGCTATGGGTTTTGATGCATTCAATCAAAACCTCTTTAAATCAATATCTTATTTAGGAAACATTAGCATATTATGCTGCAAGGTCTGGTCAAAAACAGGCTTCCAGCCCTCCCTGAGGTGTCTGTGTGTCTATCCCGCAGCAACACAGCTCCCTCTCCTGACTACAAAGCTCCCCAGCCGTCTGCAAGACAGATTAATTTTTGCAGAGTCAAGACCCTTTAAAGCACAAAGGGACACATCCCTACCTGTGGGGATGAGCGAGATTAAAGCATCCCAAATCTGTAATCATTTCAGGCTCTCTGCCGAACTGCATGGCCCAGAGGGACCTCCCCTATCGCCAACCATCTTCTCTGAGTCTCATTTAAAGAAAATCTGTATTTTACAGAGTGAGGGCCACTGCCTGAGGGATGGGGGAGGGTGGTGAGCAGGGTTGTCTGCTGGCAGCACCTCGGTGCAATGAGACCTCTGCAGGGCTCAGACTGCCCTCCCTGCTGCCAGCCCGTGTCCCGGGCCCTGCAGGGACACCAGCAGTATGGGTACTGTACTAACGTGCTTTGTGCCTAAACTGCTGATGAACCCCTGTGTCAGTCTGCCATGCTCTGATCTCTTAGCCCTGTGAGGTTGTTTTGAAGTCTTGATTGTCCACCCTAGCTTAGATTATGCTCAGAAATACGATATTTCTGCTTGTGCAAGGGCTCAAGGAGCCCAGCTTGTGTTGCCTGAGCAGCTTTAATGCACCAGCTTGGCTACAGATAGCTTGGGTGGGAGGATGTCCTTAGAAAACAAGATTGAAAACAACACTGCAAACTGTGTGGTCAGCTCCGTGCCCAGACTCAGCGTTCGGTTAGGAAGCTGTATCCATGCTGGACTTTGAGAAGCCCACAAAACAGGTATGGGGATAGAAAGGTGGGCACTGCGCATAGATGGAGACACCAATCTCACATTCTCATCGGCAGTGCTGCGTCACCTGCATTACCCCATGAGCCATGTGGGATGTGTCAAAACCTGGCTGGGGAAATGACCCGAAACTGCTCAAAGTGGGATTGTCAGAGAAGTTGTGTGTCAGGGGCACGGGCTGTTGTGGAGCTCCAGCTGTTGAGATGAAGCCCCAGATGTTGCAGACAGCTGAAACATGTGTCAGAGCCTCATCGGGACCCCCCCGCTGGGACCCTGCTCTCAGAGCACTGCTGGCCCTGGGCCCATGGGAACTTTTTGTTGCTGCGAGAAGATAAAACACCAGAAAACCTCACTTTGCTGTAACCCAGTCCCTCCTTGCAGCCTCTGCATCAGGCACTAGGTGTCCTTGCATGCTGTGCCGTGGGCCTGCAGCCCTCCGGTGCCTCACAGGCTGCACGCATGGTATTTCCACGAGTGATGACCACGGGATGATGGTGGCCTTTTCCCAACTCTTGCCTTGGGGGTCGGAGGGCACTTCATAGGGGAAAGGTACCTGCTGCTCTGCTCACCTTCACGCAGCTCTGGGGATGCCAGCTCAGGAGCTGCCTCACTCAGGGGGATATTTTGCCTGAGATCCCAGAGAGCTCTCGTTGTCTATGCACATCCCAGCACCTGCAGCTCGAGGTCACTTGCTGGTGATCCCATTAAATTATTTCAAGAGCAGCCCTTTGTTGTGGGAAATCGATAGCTGCCTTGTGGGCCTGCTGATATCTCAGTGAAACCCATTAAATTACATGAGTTTGATCCCAAAGTGACAAACACAGCAGCATTTTAAAATAGCTTCACATCCAGGAAACCCAATAACGTGCTCACAAAGTGATTTCTTCCTGTGTCCGGTGGTGAGCAGGACTGGAGAAATGGAAGATGTTACTCACCCAAACTCTTGGTGAATAATTACTTCAGTGGTGTAACATATAAATCATTTCCCCACTTCTGTCACTTTGAGAACAGCAAATAATGGCAAATAAAATGCTGCGGGAAAAATGAATGTGTCTGGTGCTTGAGCAGTAAAGAGCAGCCTTGAGTATGCCATTAAATTGATGGTCTGTACATGAAAGACGGGTTAACTCCTGGGACTTACCATGTGTATCCCTCGGGGAGCCCTGACAGACCTCACCTCTCCTCCTCACTGCCGGTGCTCGCTGCCGTGCCATGTGCTTACCCTGAACTCATTTATGGTGTGTGCTTGTGGCAGTGATCCCTCACCCCTGAGGATCCCATCTAGGAGCATGGTTGCCAGCGTAGGTAAATTTACCAGCAACCCCTGGAGCTATGTGAAACTTTTGGTCCTGGGTGTCCCCAGAGTGGCTCAGGGAAAACTGCAGCCACCTGGCAGCTGCTGGAGCAGCTCCCGAGCGTTGGCATGGTGTGCCAGACTCCTCTTGTCTTTTCATGTCCAACTCTTCCTCTGGCCACTCAGTTCCCACAGAGGAGGTTGAAGGATGCTCCCACCCTCAGGCTCCAGCGTGGTGCTCCAGCAGGGTTGTGTGAAGCCAGTCTGGCTTTTAGGTTCAGCCTCTCGTGCCAAAATCACTCCAGTCCTGCAGTTTCAGCAGCACTTTGAGGACGGAGGGCAATGCCGTAGGCAAAGGGATACTCAGATGTTTTATGCCTTTCTGAATAACCTCCATATGTTTGCAGCTTTAGCCACAGGCTAAATGTAAAGAATAAAAAAGGTTTCTATTTTATTTCTTTAAACCCAGCACCTGCTTGGGCAGCTCTCAGCTCTGCCGGGGGGCTTTGCCATCATGCCTGTATTGGGTACCCCTGAGGGAGTCCCTCTTACTCTGAGCAGTAATTAACGGTATTTATTGTCAGTAATAAATTGGGGAAATCTTCTTTCCTCCCACAAATGCAGTCGGAGGTGGTATCTGCAGGCAAAAGGAGGAAATTACTTTAGAAATTAATTAGAAAGGGCATGAGCAATGGGGAAAAAAAACAGTCCCTCTCTCTGCACTTTTGCTCTGAAGAAGCTTAGTGGCTTTAATTTCAATACATTTACAGACACATTTTTTCCATTGAAATAATGTAAATTAACAGTTTTATGTTGCAGTGGGGAGAATACATGAGGTCAATTACAAAGAGGCATTGATTTATTCAGGTGCAGTAACTCAACTGTTTTTTTAATTGGTGGTCACGCCCCCACACAGACTTATGAATCAGAAAGCCTACAATTCCCCATTTCTGTGCTTTTTACACTGCTACATATGATCCAATATGAGGCGGGAGAAACAAAGGGCAATTCTGAAAGGTCGCTAGAAATGGACCAGCTTGTTCCGAGGGTTTGTAATTGCACTGACCTAAATTGCCAGCTGAAAGGAAAAATATTTTGGTCTGCTTTATGTGAATGCTATTACAAATAATAAACATACAAGAATAATGTTACTTGCCTACAACTACACAACCACAAGCTCATCATGTCACTTTAGACAAGAGCAGGTCGGTTTTGATGTTAATTGCTCATTTTTTCAATTACTAAGACAGCAGAGGAGGGCCCTTTGGGCCCAAACAAGCAGGCTAAAAACCACTGAAACCAAATCAGCCACCACCCTCTGTAGCCCTCTGGGATGAGCCTGTGTATGCTGTGGGAAGGTGAGTCTCTTGTGATTTGGAACTTTGATGGATTTTTATTTATTTATTTAATTAATTCCTCATACTCCTCTGGAGAACACTCTCAGAGCTCTGGACACCTCTGAACATATGAGGGCTGTGATCTGCTGCTGCAGGAGTTTTATTTGATGGTGATATTTGTCCAGGTAATGACATTTCCAGGATGCCTTTGGGAATAGGACCAGGAATAGCTTGAACCCTTACACTGTGCCTGGTTTCCAATTGTAGCAACAGGGTGCATTGGGTGGGCTGAGTAATTCCTCAAAAAAACCAACCCTGAAGAGGGGATGTTGGGTGCAAGCAGAGGTGCTTTAAAAGAAGGGGTTTGTTTGCTCATTAGTGTAACTGCAGTTGGAAAAGGCTCTGGGGGTATTTAAAGTTGAAGGTTACATTTTGTCTTAAGGCAAGAACCAGTGCAGCACTCTAAGGTCAGTGTGATATGAAATGGTGCATTTGAAGCTTCATACTGGCTTCAGCTCCTGCCCTGCTTGCAGGAAACCCCTGATCCCAGTGCCTGGGGTGGACTTGATGCTTATTAGCAGCGTGGACAAGCTATGTCCCAGAAACCATGAACCCTGGACCCCCCAGCTTGCAGAGGGGTGAGGGTTTTGTTGGATGTTGAGGGGAGAACAGACATTGTGTGTGCATGTGGTCTCCCTGGGACATCTGCTCAGACCGGTGAGTCATCTTGGTGCTGTTGGCAGTGTATCATTTTCAAGCAGGGGTATAAATTTGTTATAAAATCACCTGGTCACTACAGGTTGCATTATAAGGAACATAAATTAGTACAGGATAAAGCAGTGTTTCAGTTCCCAGGCTGAGCAGGCAGGGTTGCTCTGCCTAATTCCTGTCTCTGTAACGGGGTCACCATTTCCTCTACCTGCCGTCGAACAGTTGGATTAACCCCAATCCCTCAGTCATTAGTAAATATTAGTAAGTCATATGTGACATTTTGCACCAAGCAAGGCTGCAGGTCCTGCCTGTTGGAAGTCTTTAATTAAATAAAACTCCCTGCTGTGTGCAGAGGGGCAGGGGGGAGAAGACAGAATTCAAAGGGGAGATGAAAGCCACTGTCTCTGCCTGCCGCACCGGGGTGCAGGCGAGACTTCTGCTCTGTCTCGGACCTTTCTTTTAGAGAAGTCATTGGGTTTTTCAGGTGGACCCTCACCTGAAATTATAGCATGAGGTTTTATTTCCTTCTTCATCAGCCTTTTCAGAGGCTGCTGGAAAAATATTTGGCCTAGCACCTGAATAAGCTGCATGTGAAAACTTGTAGAGCAAACACCTCCAGAGATGGGGTTAAGCCAATGCTTTGTGCTGAGCACCACGTGCACCGGGGAGGGCAAACTGCTGGGCCAAGATCAGACCTGAAACTGGAATGGCAATAGGCTTTTCAGGAGATCTCTGAGTTTCTGAACTTGGAGCTAAGGGTGTGGCAGGATAGGTCTGATCTCTCTCAGCCTTCAACAACACTTCCATCCTTTCTGTATCCTTCACTTGTAAGGCTGCAGTGGTCTGGGACCATGCGTGTACCCAGTTAGTGCCACAGCAGGGAAGTTCACTGTTAAGGAGGAGAAGGTGGAGCTGTAGCTGCTGCCTTTCCCTCTGCAGCTCACCCTTACTACCATGGGGAATGGTTTGAGTATGGAAAGCAAAATGCTCCACTGCTTACTGGTCAGCAGTGGAGACAGCAGGCTGTGCTGCGTGCTGGGCTCTGCTGCCCTCGGGCACTGTGTGGCCAGACTGCTCTGGGTCTATCAAGACCTGTAATTCATGCTTACTGCTTTCACTGGGTTGCACTTTGCCTGGATTTAATTGTGCTTTTTGTTGTGTCCTCTCTATTCTTTCTTATTTGTTCCTATGCTGCTCAGCATATGCATAAAGCTTTCAAGGCAGCTGGTGGCTACTGGTGGTCCTGCTCTCTCTACCATTAATGAAAGAGCTAAAAGTGTGCTGGAAGCCAGGCAGCAGCAGCTAAAGAGGCAGACACATGTCCTACAGCAGGCAAAACTGTACTGCCTCCACTTGTCCATCACTTGTTTGGTTTCATCTTCTGGCCTTTGTTGATGGCTGTTTGCCTGGGACCTGGGCAATGCTGTGACCGGTGGGAGAGGCTGGCAAGGCAAAGCCCCAGTGCCTTGGCTGCAGTCATGTTTATTTGCACAAGACAGTGTCACATTGCCCTTGGCAAGAAGCAGGGGATGAGTTTTGGCATACAGAGCTCACCCTGAGATCTGTGCCTCTGCCTCCCCTCTTGGCTGTGGTGTGACATGTGGGCTGGGACGAGCCTTGGGATTTACTGGACTTTCTCACCTGGCTCAGATAAGTATAGAAATGTCTTTTCCATTTAGTCCTCAAAGGGAGTCTTAAACCTCATAGAAACCTGGCAGTAACCGAGCCCCTACAATATGGCCATTTAACTTCTCAGTGTGAATGGCCAGCTGCTTCTTTATGCCTGAGTGACTGGAGCTCTTTCTACCTAGGTCCATTTAGGAGGAAAAATGAGTACTTAAATGCCATAGAGCTGGTTTTGATATTGACAAGAACTGATTTTGACAAAAGCACAGAAATAGCCCCAAACTTCCAATGAAAATTTATTAATAAAAGTTCTTTGAAATTATTCAGTAAATAGTTATAAATAATGAGCATATAGTAATCCGAAACTGGGTGGGAATAATACAGTCTGAACCAGCAATTTAGTGGAGGGATGTCTAAAGGAGAAAGAAGCATATGAATAATCGGAGGATTGCAAAAGTGCAAAAGAGCACAATAATTGATGAGGGGTATGGGCTGATTGGCACCAGCGGCCAGTGCATGGGGACTGCCTTGCCATCCCCATGGATTTGCCTTAGATTATCCTTCCATGAGATGTAAGTGGGGATCGAGCGATGGCTGGGTTGCACATCAGCCTGCTTTGAACATCCCTGCAAATGAATGCAGAGCCATTAAAGTGCTCCACACAACTCCCACGAGCCAACATAAACCACCTGAAGTTCCTCCATTTTCCTCCATTAATTTTGTATTGCTGGAGAAGAAGGAAACCCTGAAAGGCGAGAGCTCAGTGAAAGAGGGGCTCAGCCCACGGGGGTCCTGGCCTGACTTCTCTGTGCCCCATCTATTTAAAAGCCTTTCAAGAACCTCTAGCCATTATCCATGTACTCCAACAGAGAGAACCAGGCTCCCACTCACTTTCCTTTGAGCAGTAGCTGAGAGGAAAATACACATTCCCCTACCTTTCATCTCAAACACAGGAGTTTCACCCTAATATTCCTGAGTAAAGATGGGTGGTTAGAAGATGAGTCTAAAAAATACCTCCAGGTAGGCTTTGCTGGGATGCCTGGGCTCTGGTGCACTGCAATATAGAAATTCTGTTTATAAAAATTGATTTGTTGCTGGTTATTTTCTTCTTAAAGCAGCAGTTGGTCAGGCCTTTTAGAGTGATTGTGGTGTTCCCTGCTTGGAGATTAGGCACAGGGCTCTGTATGGGAAGTGCATAACACTTGCACAGGGGTACTAGGCTTGCTGGATCCTGTGTCAGAGATGTTAAAATCTGGGGATGTGGCCCTTTTGGAGCCTAAAGTCCCCCAGAGCTGTCTGTGAGAGAGTCTGGCTGCTGCAAGTAGGCAGGAGGAAAGGCCATTTGGAGCCTGTGGCCACTCTAGCATCCTGGGAACCCTCTGAGAGGGTCTGGGCCAGAGCTCACTGTCTTTGGTGCCTTTCTGGGTTTGAGCTCAAACTGGGAGCATCTCCTCAAGTGTGGAGAGGGAGATGAAATGATCATTTAGCATCATTTTGGCCAGAAGACTTATTGCCCTTACTGCAAGTTCAGACCTTGATCTGTGTGAATGAGCACTGGAGCACCACAAAGGCATATCCTTGTAATGCAGAATTACTGGATTAGAAATATTTGTCCAGTTGAGTGCTGTGACTGGCTCTGTAGTCATGAATGCTGCAGGACCCACACTGGAATTGCTGGCTATTCATTGTGAAAGGGCTTTTTGGAGTAGGGGTAGGGGGCCAGAGGCAAGTTTTATTTCCTAGCAAGAAATCTGTTCTCTGCTGTCTTTACAAAGAGCTGCTAAAATCTGTTGTGGGGGTAGGGAGGCTGCAGAGGGGAGAGGACATGCCATGGAAATACTTTTTTTCGATAGAAAATGCCTAGAGGGATGCTTTGTGTTGGAACAGGGGGGCTGTTTGGGGGTGGGAGCAGGGGGGCTGCTCCGGGGTGACCTACCCCCATCCCCAAACCCCCTGGACTGCTCGAGTCCCCCCGCGGGCCCGCCCCTGCCCGCTGCCCGCCGTGTGGCAGTGGGAGGAGGAGGAGAAGGAGGAGGAGGTTGGGAGGGGGGGAGCCCCCGGCTCCGGCATGAGGCCGGGCTGAGCGATGTGCGAGCAGGCAGCGCGGTACTGCCGGGCCGGCGTGCAGAGGCTGCTGCTGCGCAAACCTCCGCCGGCGCTGCGCGGGCTGGACGGGCTGCTGCGCTGGGTGGGAGCCAGGATGGGCGACAAGGGCCTCGCCGAGCGGGAGCTGCTCGCCCCGGGCGCCGCCGCCGCGCAGAGGAAGGGCACCTCCGTCATCCTGGATGTGAGTGGTCCCCCGGGGGGGGGGGNCGCCGTCCGTACCCCAGGCTCCTGCCTCCCCCTTGCCCCCATCCCTCACCGGCGCGCGGTCAGGGTTATTCCTCGGGTCCTGCAGCCCCTGGACCGGTCAGGGACGGGTTGTACCCCGCGTCCTACAATCCCCGACTGAGTGGGCGTGAGGGTGCACTCCGGGTCCCGCATCCCTTTGCCCGAGTCCCGCACCCATCCAGCCAGCTCGGGATTGGCGTCGTTTCCCGCGTCCCCCATCCTTTTGCCCGAGTCCCGCATCCATCCAGCCAGCTCGGGATCGGCGTCTTTTCCCGGGTGCTGCACCCGCGGGGCTGTACCCTGGTCCGGCATCTCCCGGAGCGGCGGGGCAAGAGGCTGTACCCCGGCTCCTGTATCCGCCTGTCCCGGATCCTGCGGCCACAGGCTGCACGGGCACGGGGGTGCACCGTGGTTTCTGCACCCTCGTTACCGGATCCTTCACCTCTCAGCCAGCTTGACATCAAGTTTATTCCTCGGGTCCTGCACCCCCAGCCGGTTGCAGATGAGATGCAGCCCAGGTCCTGCATCTCCCGGGCTGGCTGGGCATAGAGGTGCCCAGATCCAGCAACTCCTTTTCCAGATTCTGTGCCCCTGGACATGGGATTGCAACCGGGTCCTGACCCTACTTGTCTGGATCTTGCACCTCCCAGACTGGCTGGACACTCGGGGCGCAGTCCGGGTCCTGCATCCCTTTACCCTGCACACCCCGGGACACTTGGAAATAAGGTGCACCTTGGTCCTGCATCTCCCAGAACTGTCCTTTATATTTTTGCCAGGATCCTGCACCCCCGGGCTTGCTGGGCATGGTGATGCACCCTGTTTCCTGCACTCTCTGGACCGGCTGGGTGTGGGAGTGCACCCCAGGTCCTGCAGCCCCTGGACCAGCCGGGGTGGGGATGCCCTGTAGGTCCTTAATCCTGGTATTAGCTTGACTGGATGGGGATGCAGAGCTCCAGGTCCTGCAAACCTTTCAGTCTTGTACCATGGATTTGCCCCAGGTTAACTGAGCATAGGATTGCACCCCGGGTCCTGGACCCCAGTCCCCGAAGGACTGCATCTCTGAGGGTCTGTGTGGTGGGAGCTGCGCACCATTGTCCTGGATGACTGCAAATGCGTGGGACCTGGGGCTCCCTTATCCATGTTTAGGGGGGCAGGCAGGGCTTAGTGTCTTGCTACAGTATTTATAGACTTGCTGATTAGGGAGCTAACGAGGCTATTTGCACTTAAATGAATTGGGACAATAGAGTGGAATCAACTGGAGTGCAAACGGTGTAATTACACCGTCTTTCTGCAGCATCTAGTAATTAAACACATAGATCCTCAGCTTTGCTGTGTCCTAGCTTTAAAAAAAATGTAGTGAATGCAAAAATAAACTATTGAGGCATTGGCTGTAGTAAAGGATAACTCGCGCTCTCCTCCAGCCTCCTCGGAGTTAGGCAGTAGTAGCTCTTCCAGGCAAGCCCTTGTGTTTTCTAAAAATTGCTGGATCTTCTACCACATCCCTGGTGTGCATTGGCACGGGCTGGCGAGTCCGAAACTCATTACACCTCTGAGCGCTCTGGGCTGACAGGCATTTCGGTTCCCTGGACGAGCCAGTTCGACTGTGCCTATTGAGGTGCCAACAGCAGCATCTCGGTGGCTGGTCGTGCCTGGTGAAACGGGCGGGCAGGTGGGCAGCTGCGGGCTGCAGGGAATGCTGCTTCATGGGGAAACCAAAAGGACAAATGCAACTAATACTCTTATGTCTCTTAAGTTAACTTGTTTGGCTATTATTATTATTATTATTATTATTATTATTATTATTATTTATTTGCCTGCCTTGAAATTAACCAAAATTTTACAACAATCTGGAATCTGGGCTTCAAAGAATAAATGCAACTGGTAAGAAATGCTCAGTTTATACAAGATGTTCTTGAGTTAGGACTCGTTTTCCACCAAAGTGGTATCTTATCTGTTCAGCTTTACCAGCTTTAAACGGATTTTTTTTTCCACTTTGAGGTTTGAGCTGAGAAAATGAGCCATGAACTTTCTGAATGGCTTAACTCGTGGGAAACACAATAGAGCTGAGTGTGCAGCTCCTGATCCTTTTTCCCTTTCACAATGGGACTGGGAGCCCTCTCTCACCTGCTGAAAGTAGAAATGGATGCTGGAAATGTAAGGTTTGAAGCTTTTTTGTAAGGTTTGGGGTTTTTTTTCCCTCCCTTAGAACTTGCTTCTCTCTTTTTTTCTCCAGTTACAATAGCAACGTCGATTGAAGCTGCGGCTTCGCTGTAACGGGCTCTTCAAGTGCACCCTTCATACAAATTATTTAAACCTGGGAACACGCATTTAGGTTATTTTTCACACATTAGCAGGAAAGTAACATAAGCAGGATCCCACTGAATCCTTGGGGATGAGAACATATTTTCCAGTTAACTCATCCACGGGATGCAGGAACGGGAATGTACTGGGGAAGCAGCGAGCCCCAGCCACCAGCAGTGCAGATCCTCCGTAGATGGGGATGAAGGGAAAGACCTGTAATATTTTATATTTAGCTAATGCGTTTGCATGAGCTGGTGTGCTGTGTAGGCAGTTCATCGGGGGCTGGGGAAGGAGGGTTCAGCTCGGTTTTGGCTCTGAATTAGGTAAGGTGGCTCTGACGCTAACGGCACCTTAGTCACTTTTTCTTCCTCTTCTGTTCTGGCTTTCTTTTGACTCAACCACCCCCAACGTACTTGTTCTGCCTCCTCCAGACCGTGAGGGTGGCTGATGGGTCAGTATGAAGTTGCCTACGCCCTTTCCATCAGAGAAACAATTCCATGGTGTTATGGGGCAAAACAGGGCTGAGGAAGAACAAAATACAGCAAGGGGATTAGATACCTTCTGCCATCAACCTGGCTACTGCCACTTGGAGGAGGAATCTTAACTTAGGGCTGTTTTTGATATTTTTCCTTTATTTTGCTTGTGTCCTTATAGGTAAAGGATAAAAAAAAGTTGAAAAAAGTTTACTAGTTCATCTCTAAATCATAGGCTTCCAAGTGTAAAAAGTAGCTAAAATTGCAGATTAAATAAGCCTTGGTAACAAACTAACGAAGAAGATAATTATGACCTAAGGATTTCCTAAAATAGGGAGCAAGTAAAACTAGGTAGTGACAGATGCTCTTCAGTGGTGGTAGCAGATGAAGGTGATGTTTCCCTCCAGGCTCCTGGAAAACATCACATGGTCAGCTCTTACAACATCAGTCAGATCAGTATAAGGGGTTGGGGTGGAGCAAAGGGTCTGCACCCGTCCTGCTCTTGTCCATGGGTATCTACCTCTGGGTTTTTGTTCTGTGGGTCAGGGTTGCACATGGCTGCTCCCTCTGCCAGAGCCAAACACTCAGGGCTGGCAGCATGTGTAACTTGCTGTGGATAACTTGTGTCTACCCACAGCTTAAGTGAGATGGTGGTAATGCCATGTTCTCTATCTCTGGGCTGCTTGAAGATGCCCTCCAAAGATTCTGAGCTTCTCCCTGCACCCACAAGCACCAAACACCTTTATTAAAAGGAACCTGAAACTGTCACGGAGCTGCTGAAATCCATGTGTGGTGGTGGTGGCATTTCCAGTCCAGAACAAATCCGCAAATGTCACAAGACTTACAACAGGGAGAATATAGCATGTGGGGGGGTAAGCCTATAGCAGATCGTACTTGCTGAGTGTGAATGAGTCCACAGGTAACATCAAGCAGATGCAGATGGCTCCCCCAGCATGGGAAATGTCTAGACAGGTATTGTTCTGTCTGGGAGTACTTCAGTGCTGAGTTACTGACTGGCCTTACTCATCTCTTCACATCACTGTCACAAACCTGCATTCACAGTGGGTTTATGAACTCCAGCAAGTGCAGGACCTGGTAAGCCACTGTGGCTGCAGGCAGAGGTTCTCCATCTGGTTTACCCCAGGCAGAGCCTGTTGAAGAGCTCATCTCCTACTTGGTGTCTAAAAAAAGGGTCAGCCTTGGGTATGAGTTAGCATCCCTCTGACAGGACTGTCCACTGCCAGGGATGATGGAATTCCTGCCTTCTTTCTGGCTTTGCCAATGGTAACTCAATCGTTGCTTTTGGGCTTGATTTTAAATGCCCCAGAATAAAATAGTGCCATGCATTTTAGGTCAGATGAAGCTTTTTGTTTGATCTGCTCTGTCTTTTGCTAAAAACTAATCTTGACCCTTATCTGCCTCTTACCTTCTTCGACAGGGTCAGAAAGATCTCTTCAAATCCAGTTCTGCTTATGACTCCTCTTGCACCCTCTCTCATGTGGCCAGATGCACTTCTTGAGCCCCATGGAATTGAGTGAAGTGTTTGGACAGAAGATACAGAGAACGTGGTTTGTTCCCAGGGTGCATTTGCAAGTGTAAATCCAAGAACTGCATGGTTTTCCAACTGTTTTGTCAATGGTACAATTTCCAGTGCTGCCCCAACTAGCAGAGCTCTCACAAACACAGGAATCCCTTCTCAATCCCCTTCTGCTTTGATGTTTTTTTCAACTGTGTGGGTTTTGGTGTTTGTTTGTTTGTTTTTTTTAAGATTGATTCACTCTCCTTCTTGTGTCCTCATTTACCTTTTCACTTCTCTGAGTGAACCAGGAAGGCTGTAAAAGCTTTGTTCTTCCTTCTCCTTCATCCTCCCTACACGAAATCCATGGTTTGAAATTGTCCCCTTGAGCTGTGCCGTGGGGAAAGCAGGGGCAGGGGCTGGCTGGGCTCTGTGTCTTCAGGGATTGCTCACTGTAGATAATCACACAGAAGAGTTCATCCTTCCTCTTCTGCTCTTCAGGGCTTTCTAAGTGGCTGCTTGAAATGGAGCTGCACACAGGGCCAGTGCTTGTGGGAAAGTAACTTGTAGTGCTGTGAAGGTGATACCATGTAATGCAACTCTTGCCTGTCTCATGCAACTTTTATTTGGGACAGCTAGGTAAAGTGTAAGGAAAGGGTGAAAGTGAAAGGAGATGTTAGGATGTGGTGTTAACTGCTCTTCACTTGGGAAATAATAAAAAGGATATTGTATTTGGAGCTGGAAATATGCCAGGAGACCTGGAGCTCTGTAGCAGCCTTGTTTTGGAGGGGGAGCGACTCCAGATGGGACAACATTTCTGTACCAATGGCATATTTCTTACTGGAACACCAAAATCAAACCTTTCCCCTTGCATGGGGAAAGATCATCAGCCTGGTGATAGTCCAAAGTGGCAAAGCTTCAGGTCATTATTTTCTTATGTTATTACTGGAAAGAGCAACATAGAGAGGCTGCAGGAGAGGAAATTCCTAGTGGTATCTCGAGTTGGAGAGCTAAAGGCCATACCTGATATAGAACCTTGTCTCAGCTCCTAATGAGGTGTCGAAACTTGTAGGGAGAGGAACAGGAATGTAGGAACATAGTGAGCAGATTAATCAGGTCTTTAGGTATACCTGAATGCTTTCTCAACCATAGACTTTCCACACCCAGGAGACTTAAGTTTTGTTTATCCTCAATTCTGCACCAAGATTATGATGGAAAACAATATTCTAGCTCAGCTGCACTCTATTTTAAATCAACATCATATTAACCTGCTGAAGGGATAATAAACTCTGCAAACCCTGTAATAATTCTTTGGCTTGTTAGGGGAGTGCTTGTGTGAATTTAATAAAATTGTCAAAAAAACCTCCATTAGGCAGCCTCCTGTGTCACACATTCTCATCCCGGAGCTTTGAGAAGGCAGAACTGAATGTTTAAATTTGAAACCATCATTTTTCCCCCCAAGTTTATTATCACCACTAGTGTTTTGAATTGCTTGTTTCTGCCAGCCAAATGTCTGCAGTAGCCGTTTGAGAGTACAGCAAAAGTGTAAATTTTAATAAAAGCAATTGGAAATCTTGATGGAGGCTCATTGCTCTAAATAAAATAGATTTTGTATTCATCTAAACACCTGGTAAATGGAGGAAGTGTGCTCAGAGAGCAGTGCCTGTGTATATCCCATAAAATGGGTTAATCTGGCCCATGTTGTGGGCATCCTGTGGGCTCGCCGTGCCATTACCCTGGGCTTCAGGAGACTTGCTTAATAGATTTAAAGAGTAACTGGTGGAGGAGATGGTTGCTGTAGTACTTTTTGGACTGGATAATTTCTTTCCCATCTGAAAGCGGCGCATTACCCTGACGGTCGGAGAACTGCGGGTGATGGAGTGGAAAGAGCATCCCTGGTCAGGCTGTGTGGTGCTGCAAAACCCTCAGCCGCTGGGGAGTCCTCAGACAGGGTGGAGACATGGGAAGCCAATCGCTGCCGAGGGCCTGGCAGGACCGGGCGTTTTTCCATCAATATTTCATCACCTCCACTTTTGCTGACCTCCAGGGCTGCTGCCTTAAGTCTGAGTGACGTTGCTGCAGAGGGGAAATAGCCCCTCTGGAGTCACTGCAAGCCTGCAGGGAGCAGCTGTGGGGTGGCCCAGCTTTGCAATCTCTGTGTGGGACAGGACGCAGCGTCCTTGCTTATATTCCCTTCTTCCTGGAGCCTGTTGGAGTTTTCCTTTCCCTGGGCTCCCTGGGAGCCTGGTGCTGAGCTGCACCTTTGGGAGGTGTGAAGGGCTGCCCATTCCCTTCCATCACCACATCTTACACCTTTCCCTTACCAAAAGCAAGCTGCATCCTTCCCGTGGTGGAACAACTAACCCAAGACATGAATGGAGGGCATCTTTGGGTCGTGTGTGGGAGGGCGCTCTTGTTTGCTGAGGTGCAGCGTAAGTCCTGGGTCTCCCCAGCAGCAGCACTTTTGGCAGCATTACCGAGCTGTCTCGGAGTGTGTTCTGTCTGTATCAGCCTCCTGATGCTCCTTCCAGTGCTCATACCTGAGGTACAGCCTGCCTGTGTTGATAAGTGACTTTATCTTAAATTGCTTTCCCCCAGGGTGTTCTGTTTTAAATTTTTTTGTGTGTGCAAATCTTAGGTGATCCAATTAAGCTGGAAGAATAAATCTTGTTTATTAGCAATAAAAGCTGAACAGCTTGGTCCTGTAGAATAAACCTTGGTAGGTAACACAGCTGGTGTGGTCTTCCAGCAACCAGTTCATTTACAGATAGTGATAATTTCTGGGAGTGTCTGGGGGAGCTAAAGCCATAAAATGTTCACTTGGTTAGGCTGGACATAAATACTTCCTTTTCTTAACATTTTTTCCGTTTCTTAATTATTTTTTTCCTCTTGTTCTGTGGATTCATTGCAATTTTGGTGACTCTGAAGAGTGGGTTGAGCCTTTCTCCCACTTTAAGCTACATTTTACCTATGTTTTGCCTTTCTTTTTCCCTCTGATAGCTGTGCTTAGCAGGGTGGCAATCTCCCACAGCACCTTAAAATAGACATCACTGTTTCTGTGTTAGACTTGATGTAATGTCTTTGTTCCAAAGCAGTGGGAATAGTAATAGAAGGATATGGCAATGGAACAAAAAATCCTGAAATAATTGGCATCTAGAAAATGTACCTCATGTGGAGGAGCTCATGGAGAAGGAGGAATTGAGATGTCCCAGTCAGGGAAAGAGGAATATTTCATACTCTGGGCAGGACATATTGTGGATGGCTGGGTGGTGTGTGTCCAGACCCTGGGGCTGGCTGAGATCCTGCTTGTCCAGGCTAGCTTTGTTCTTATGTCCCATAGAAAAGCCATGACTGGCTGGTCCTTCAAAACCCATATTTAACCTCAGCCAAGTCCATTAGTACACAGGTAGGATTTTTCCCCCAAAACTTTTAATTGCTCTAAAAAATGAAGGTCAGCCCAAGAAGTAAGCTATTTCAGGGCAGACACAAGCTGTAATACTTGCAGAGTTTTTTGACCCTTCCTTGGAGCTGGGACTCAGTGACTCTCACCATTTGAGTTTGTCTTAAGCAGAGGGTGTTTGCCTCTGCTGAAGCATGCCAGAAAGTCCAGCTTTGACTTTGCCCTATGCAGCCTAGAGAGAACCCTGGGCAAAAAAAATGATCAATGTTCCTTAATTAAACCATATTCACTTAAATAGCACATTCTGTAATTCAGTTTGTCTCTTGGGTTTCTTGTTTTGTGTCACAGTTTCTCTTCTGATATTTTTTTTAATGATTTTATGACCCAGAAAATAAGAAATTCAATTTTATGGCTGACTCTGATCTGTCCTGCTGCTGCTTTTATTCCCTCTGCAGGGAAATGTCTTTGTACATCCAAAATCTCTGCTTTTGCTCAAATTAATAGGGTCAAATCTGAAGAGACAATGATAATGTTTTCCTTTTTCTGCCCAGTTAACAAGCATGTTAATTTTTCGTAGTGTATGGCCAAACCTGCCCTAGCAGCCATTTTTGGCAGGAATCTAGAAGATTTTAGCCCTTGCACAAGGTTTTTGCTATTAATTGCATTGTGTCAGGGGACTGTTCCTAAGATGAGACTAGTCAGAAAAATAACAGTTGTTTCTGCTGTCTTTCTCCCTGACAAATTCTACTGTACTATACATTATTGCAATTTTTTTGCTTCTAAAAGGGCTGATTCCTCTCTGTGGGCTGTTCCTCCACACTGTAGTTTTAAGTCTAAATATAATCTCCTTCCCACACAGGAAACTTGCTTTAAAAAAAAAGTAAATAATTCGTTTCAGAAGTGCAGAACTGTGAAACTTGGTTTAAGAGATTTTATTGATGCTAGAGAAATTGGCTGGGCTTGCTGCACGGCTGTTGTACGGCTTTTATTTAATGTGCTGGTTTTTTTTCTTGTGTTGGATCCATGTTTTTCGCTGTTTTCCAGGAGGGAGATGCTGGAACTGCTGGAAGCATTTAATGTTACCTTTGTTTTGCTAGTTAGCTCCTTTTCCACTGGTTAGTTCAAAGCCAAACTTGTTGATACCCTCCTGTGGAGGTGGTTGCCCATCATGTGGGGTAGAACATGTTCCTGGTGCTAAGGGCTTCACTCTTTCAAGTCAAACATCATAGTAAAAATGTTTCTCTCTCTTTCATTTCTAGATTTTCAGAAGAGCTGACAAAAATGGTAAGTCTGAACATTCATATTTCACATTTCTTGATTGAACTTTTGTCAGTATTACCATTTTTCCTGATAGTGACATCTAACTGTTTAAATGTCCTTCAGTTTACTGGGTCTGATGCTGATAATGGCTTACACCTCAGAAAAAGTTCTGTTGTTTCTTAGGCTGAGGTATATTCTTAGAGCAGATGTGATACTAGTGTGCAAGTTGATATGGCAAGATGCATCTGTTTTGAGGCAATTTCACAAGAAAGAACATTAAAAGTAAAAAAAAATCACAGCTAAGTGATAAGTGAGAATCCCCCTCTTGGTAATCTTGGAATAACTTTGCAAAACAGACCTGATCTGTGGATATTAGTCTGGTTCCTGAAGGACTGGGCACGCATCGAGAAGCAACATGTATTGATGTGTGTGTTCAGCCTATGCTTGTAGGAAGCTGAACAATGTCACTGAAGCCTAGTCTTCTCGTTAGGTGCAGAATAACACAGAGCTGTCTTCATTAAATGACTTGGGATCCTGAAAGGGGAGAGCTGTTCTGCCATAACCTAGTCACAGGAAAAAGTAGCAATGGGGTCCAATGCCAGGATCTCTCTCCACGTTGAAAAAAAATTTAATTGTGGCTCCTAGCTATAATCCCAAGTGCTAGTCTCTGTTCTTTCCCTGTTGCACAACAATAAAATGAAATATGCATCAAACCAGAGTGTGTTTGTAGAGGGACATGTGGGAGGGTTGTGCAGAAGGGCACAGGGGAGAGTTTGGGATTTTTTTCCGTACCAGATTTAAAAGGGAGTTACCCAATTTCTGTAAGAGCTTGTAGGTATTATCACTGCCCCCAGGTAAGGTGGTGAAGGATGCTGTGAGCTGACTGGCACATAGGCAGTAAATGCCCTGTTAACATGGGCATTTGGTTGTAACAACTGGCACTGGAATAAGACATTGACATGTGTCACTGGGATAAGCTGAGCTGTTGTGTGCTGGAAAGGGAGTGTTGGGGGCTGGTGTGGGGGGAGAAGGCTCCAAGGGCTCCTGACAGGGAACGGGGATTTGTCCTCTTGACTGTTATACTTCGCAGCCACCTGAGCACCTAATTGTTGCATAATTTGAGACCCGGAGGTCTTGTCTGATGAAATATTAGATGCTGCCCATGAGAGATGCTGCCTGCTTGCTTCCTGCTGGCTGGCGTGTCTGCTCCCATGGAGCTGAGTGCCGGGGCCACCAGCCTGTAATGAAGTCTTACCTGTCACTTGCTCTCCATCAACAAAGTCTGGTGATATGCAGCTACTGGGCTAAAATCTGCACTTAGTTATTCCCATCTCAGTTTGAAGCTGAAAATGCTACTTCAAACTTCAATCTGTGAAACTGTTCCTTGTTAAGTCCATGTTTGGCTTCCCTCCTGCTGCAGTCAACTTCCAGTTTCCATTACAGCCTCTGTGTAGGGCAGATGAAACCAAAAGCAGTGATTTTTCTTTTCAATAACAAATGTTACTCTGCTGAACAAAGCTTGAAAGGATGCCCTTTAATGTACTAGTCTTCACGTAATTATTTCTAGTGACAGCTTTTCAAGCTCTGCCAGATGATGCTGCGCTTTTGTTTTAGTCTCAATTAAATTTATAACAGCTGTGGTGAGGCTGAAGAATCAGAACTTCAAGTACAAAGCCTTGCCTTGACTGTTGTGCCAATATTAAGGCTTTTCTAGGGTGAGTGAGTAGAGCAGCTCAGAAGTTGTTGAAGCTTTGGTGTTCCCCACTCACACAATACAATGGAAGGAGCTGCTGCCAGCCAGGAGCAGTCAGCTGGGTAGGAAAGATGTGTCCAAGAGGGTAAAGCTGTCATTTTGGTTGTCCCACCATGTCAAAGGGTTGTGGGTGTTACATTTTAGTGCTGCTCCCACTGCAGGGACAGCTCTCTTGGTATGTTTGGTAGGTGCCGGTGGCCATGCATCTGTGTTTTGTGGCGTGGGTGGTAACTCAGGAGAATGATAAGCCTTTGGGGTCAGCCTGGTATGCTCTGGTGATGGGCCGATGAGAAGGAAGACGTACCTTTGGAAAGCTGGTGACTTTTGCTGACCAGTTCTCTCAATGTGTTGAAACCCACCTGAAACCCCTGGTTTTGCACCCTTATGCTCTGTTACGAATGATGGGCAAACACTCTTTTGGTTGTTTTTATCTCTGCCCCTCACCCTGGGAAAAATCTGCCCAACTCTTCCACGGTCTTCTCTCTGGATGTTCCTCCCTTTGTAAGGCTCGAGCAAGCGATCCATGCAGATAGCAGGCAGGATCACTCCACTGCACAAGGACAGGAAGACATCGAGTTGCTCAGGTGCAGCTTAAAGCATTTTCTTGTCCTGCTCATCCAACCAGAAGGAGTTTTGGAGACCAAAAGCTCAGTGCATAAGCAGCAAAGGTGCCCCTCAGCCCCAGTGAGGCTGCTGGCTGCAGCTGTTGTTCTGGAATTTGTCTTGCCTCTTCCTAACTCTGAATGGGCACTGCAGGAGAGGACGGGCAGCTCTGTTAATAAGGACCAAATGTTGTCTGAAGAAAGATTTATCCCCATCTTTTGTTCCGCTCTCATTGCTTGCAACGCAGGTGACCTACAATTACATTGTTTGGAGAACAAACCGCCGTGTTCTCCATGGGACTAATGCTGCCAGGCAAACAGGATGCTGCCTTCTCCTTTTTGCAACCTGGATGACAGGCTGTCACAAAGCAGTCTGGATTTAAGTGGCAGCTCTATCCCCACACTGGTTTCTGCAAGGTGAGGTGGCCGAGCAAGTGTCAATCTCGGTGTGGCTGCTTTCCAGTCCCACTGAGGAGGGTTGTTTCTGTGATCTTGGGGCTGTCTTCTTGAAGGACTGTATGTCCTGCAATGCCTTTCCCTGCATTTTTGCAGGTGATTTTTTCTTTCTCGAGGCATCTGCCCATCGTAGTGGCTGGCTTCACCACCCATTCATACTTGCTCAACTCCTGATAACAGAGTTTGCCACTCTTCATCATTAACTGCGTATGTTTCTCTGCAGCCTTTTGGCATCAGACTCCCTGCAGCTGCCCCTCCAGCACCCCATGGCTCACAGCAGCTGCTGCTGGGGATGTGCAGGAATATTTCCCTTGGTACAGCCTCTGCACAAACTGTGGCTCAGAGGTTTCCAGAGCCAGAGGTAATATCTCTGTATTATTATCCCTAGGGATTGCTTTTTTCCCAGTTTTCTCTTTGACATCCTTGCCTTAAATTTATTGATTTGTTGAAATTCAGTCTCTTCGTGGCTTTACCTGATACATCTCCAAGGAGCAATGGAAGCAGCAGCCTGCTGCTTGCAGGTCTTGCTGCAGGTGGCCGGTGTGCCCTCCACAGCCCTCCACTGAAAAATGACAATCTTGCATGATTAGCTGGTTGTCAGAATCCCAAGAAGGGGCCCTGAGCCCTGGACAGGCTGCTGAAAACACAAACTCACAGATTCCCAAAATATTTTCCTTTGTTGACAGGCTTCTGCTGTCTCCACACCTGCAGAGGTTCTTGTCTGGCAGGGGCTCCTGGCAGGGACTTTGCTCTTGTTAATTAACCAGCAGAGACAAACCATGGTGTGGTGGTGTCGTACTGGGGGGGAGAGCTCGGGCAGCACCGGCAGCTTCACCCACAACTGGCAGCTCTGGCTTCCCTCAGCTGTGCTAAAGCCTCTCTTAGAGACCTGTGTAGGAGTCCTGGAGAAATGGGGGGGAATCTGAAGAAAACATCAGCTCTTGCAGTCTGGTTTGACTAGAACAGCTCATTTCAGTTTTGCCATCCAGAGATCAGATGATAAAAGGATCATCTAAAAGACAAAGGGCAGATTGTAAGTTTAAGGAATCGTCTCATTTAATGTGCAGCTTCCTACAGTCCAGAGGTCATAAATATGAAAATTTTCAGCATCTTTATTTATTTTTTTAGTTTCTTTTTTTTCCCCTCAGCCTGGTAAAAATGGCACATGTTTTGTTAATGCAACATGGCTGGTTCAGACATGGTAACTATGGAGCCTGATCGTGTGAATTCAAGAGCTTCTCCCTCCTCCCCTTCCTTCCAAAGCTCCTCAGCATAAATTGTAATTCATGTAAAACTGGATGTTCTCAGTACAAGATGCTAAAACACATTATTGTTCGTGCCATGTTCAAATACTTGTATCAAGGTGATTTGATTCAGTGCCTACATGAACTAAAAGACTTCTAATGAAGCAGCTCTTGCTCATTAAAAGACGTCTTGGTCTCCTCCCCCAGAGAAGTGAGAGTCTGTCTCTAATGTTAGTTAAGCCTTTCTCCCACTGATGATACCAAGCAGATGGACTGTATGCATGAAAAACTCGGCAAAGGGTCTGAATAGCACACCTTGAAATGGTGAACACGTTGGAGACATGGGGGTAAACTGGCAAATGGTCTGAAAAAAGGGAGAAGGGCTGGGGTGTAACCTTCTGCCAGGGAATAATTCCGCTAGCTCGACTCATGCTTTGCAGGGGCATGGCTGTTAGTCATTCAAAATAATCTTTTTCTTCTGTGTAGGAGTGTTTTTCCTTTCTCTGCTAATAAATCCACCTACTGTCTTGTAATCCTCCTGGTCCCAGTAAACAATACTTAATCATTTAATTGGCATGTGGTAGGAAAACAGAGGCATCTTGGTTTAGGCGGGTGAAACAGAGCTGCCAATCATCTGAGTTATCTACTGTGTACTTTAATCCTCTCATTAGAAAGCTGTTAATTATAAGTTAAATAGCCCAGGATTCTCTCTGAAAGATAAAGATAACTTTGTTTTGACAGAACAGCCTAATAGCTAACGATTCATTATAGAAATGTTGCTTCCTGAAAACTGGAGTCTTGTTTTCTTGAAATGTCCAGTCACTGCAACTACCCAACTCTCCTGTGAATGTGCAGGGGATGTGAGTGAACCCAGCTTTAGTCTTATGGTTTAGTTTGAAGTTTTTGCTGTAATTCCTAGATCTCATTCATGGAAACGGCTGTTGGTCTGCCCCATCCATGGGGCTGGCATGCTGGGTGCTGGGAGTTAGGTGATTCCTCTGGATCTCTGCCACGGAAGAGGAGCGATGCAAAAGAAAATGTGCTCAAAATTCAGTATTTCACTTGACAGTGACTGGAGATGAATGAGTATTGTGATTAAGTCAACTCAGCCCCTTCCTGTTGTATTTGTGACTCCTGCACCAAGAACTGGCCTGAAAGATTGCCCTTCTTCCTTGAATTTACCAGATCTAGGGACAGTGTGGATGGGAATGAAGCCATTCCACACATGCTGTCTTGGGTAGCTTCTGCTGTTACCAGAAATGAAATACAATGAAGTGTGAACATGGATTAAACGAATTTAATTTATAAATTTAACACAGAGATCTGGAGTGCAAATACTGAGAGTTTTCTGTGCTCAGTTAATCTGGATGATCAGCTGAAGGCCTGTAGAGGACGTAGCAGAGCTAATAACAGGCAAAAGGAAGCCTGAATGGAGCTGGAATAGGTGGTTGGGAATGGCTCCTTGGTTAAGAGCCATCAAGGGTAATGGAATCGTGCCCATTCCCATCCCAGTAGGGCTTGTCCTTTAATAGCTGCACACAGATAGCTGTTAGTCACTTAAGAGCCCATTAAAGGAGATTTATGCCGTTGTTCTTTCTAAGCATGGGTCTGCGTATCGCAGTGTTCCAAGCCTCATAGTAAATTGTGCTACAAGTGATGAGAGCACATATAGAGCCACTGCAAAGAGGAACGTAAATGTCTTTGGACATCAGCATGATAACAGGCTGGCTAGGAGCCAGGTCAGCTGGCAGTGGGGTTGTGTCCTCAGGAGTAGAGAAAACTCCTGCTCTTACACAAAAACCAGCAGCGCTGCTCTGCCTGATGGCTTTGTGCCCGTGATGCCCCATGCCATTGCTGTTCCCTTGGTCTGGGGAGGTCACGAGCTTCAAAAGGTGGAAAAGGGAAGAAAAAGAGAATCAAGTAAGCAAAAAGCTTCAGGTGCATCTCTCAGCCCCAGCTTGATATCCTAAAGAGCTGAGGCACATCACAAATGTCGCCTAAGTAGAAATTGGTCTTGTTAATCCCCAGTATGCAAACAAAGAGACCAAGGCTTGAGGTTCTTCCATGGAACAGGCTTCTTGATTGAGGGATGGTAGTGTGAGAGCAGGGAAAGCCCTGGGCCCTCAGCAGAGGGAGAGGGCTGAACAAGTCCTAGTGTGGTGGGTCTGCACAGAATGTGTGGGTGAAACTCCTGGCAATTTCCAGCCCTTCCGAGTGCAGTGTGCCTGTCCTGTGTCTTGTTTGTAGGCAGAGACTGTTCCTCTAAGGACTTTGAGGATCTGGGAAATTTGCAGGATTTTTAATGGTAATAGTTCTCCAAGTCTCACCCACCCTCTCCAACCCCCATTTGGAGAAATGATTGGGATCACCTCTGGTGATATACAACATCCATGTTATATATCAGATAAAAAAAAAATCCTAACACTTAAAAAGTCTCCTGTTGCACACACAGCTCTCCCTTTCACAGCCACAACTGTGTGCCTGTTTTGAAATTACACTTTTCCTGTGGGTTCCTGGGAGCCTCACAGTCCCTGCTGTAATGAGCTACCACTCATCAAGCCCACTTATCTTCCAGACCTGGGTAATTACCCTCTGCGTGGCTACCGCTTCTTGTACACGGGGAAAACCTTGAGCTATTCATATCTCGCTGGTGTGTCCAAATTAAATCATTAGTTCTAAGTGAGAATATTTATAATACTTGCATAACAAAAACAGTATTAGCAGCCACCCACACATAAGTGGAAAAATGCAGTGATGAATCAGGTTTCCTAAGTATGGATAAATCTGGTAGGTTCTTCCATGACCAGATGACCAGTCTAAACGTATTTATCTTGTTTAAAAATCAAATTTATAAATATTTGCATTTAGGTACTCTAGCTTTCCTGTGACAATCAAAAAGCACCTTGTAAAACTGTGTAATGACATTTGTTTACCAGGAGAAAGTCTGGATCTGTTTTCAGTTATTTGGACTCCTGTATAATTTCCTGGCTCTGACTATTGCATATTCAGTTATCCTTCCAAGTCCTTGCAAAGTTCACAGCACATGGTTTGAAGAGATGACATCTGTTTAAATCAGGACATGCTGTTCCCAAAATAATAAACAAACCTATCAACCACATGATGAATTTTGAGATAATGTAGAAATTGTGAAAGGTGGTTGCTGGCCATGCTCTGCAGGCTGTCAATAGATGCGTCCAGCACTTCTGTCCACCCTTTAAACCTATGAACTTGGTGTACTGAGTCAGAGTTTGGTTTTCAGCACTGACTGGCTTGAAAGGGCAATTCTCAGTTGCTAATGTCCTTTCAGAGCTGATTTTTTTCTTTCAGCAAGGATATGAAGGTACCTGTTACACACTGTGCAGCACAAGTGAAGAGCTGCAATTTTTTTAGGACTTGTTTTGCTCCTCATGTCTCCTCTCTTTAGCAAAGGCATGCTAGAACCAAAGGTTTGTTGTTTGTTGTTTTTTTTTTTAATATTTTTGTCTGGACCACCTTAATTCTGCAAAGCAGACTGAACTGAGTGCATGTGTGGTTTACCTAGTGCAAGGCTTAAGCCAGGCAAAGTTTGAGCTGGGCAGGGTTTAGATCCAGCTCAGAAACTCCCCCATGAACTCAAGGTGACAATGTAGCCAGCACAGGAGCTTTGATTTCCACAACAGAAACATCGGTATCCCACCTATTTCTGCACAGCATCAATTCCTGACCCATCACTCTCTGAAACTGTTATTCCTGTCCTGTTCATAAAGCTAAAGTTCCCTGTTAAAAGAGCAGGCTACCAAAACAGAAAGTATCATGAAAGCCTTCATGGACGCACTGTTAGTTCAAGTGTGACCTGCACATGTGAGAATGGTGGTAGTGAGGCTTTCCTGCATGGGGTTGGTTATTCAGGGCTGGGAAAGTTGCTCTATTCAAACAGAGTGCTTGGCCTTCCGTGCAATTGGCTTGCTGATGCTTCAGTTGATATCTGATAGCTCAGGTGTCTGACTGATGTCATGCAAATGTCCTTCCCTCGTTATTCAAGGTACAAAACATTAACCACTCTGTTTCAAAAATTCAGTTGCTGAGCAAACCCCACGGTAAAAGTCAGTAAGTGCTGCAACCTTCAAGGCTTCCTGACTCTTCTGTGTTGAGGATAAGTAGATTTGAATACCAAAGACAGTCAGATCCCTATGCACACGGCCTTTCACACCTTCACACTTTCTTATTGTCGATGCCTCAGTCCATCCAAGCTCAGGTACTGATGCTGACCTGAAGGGTTGTCTTCCTGCAGGCGCTGTCTGAGCAGATGTATCTGCCCTGGGGCTGCGCTGAGCTCTGCTCTCTGCCAACCGTTGCTCGGACTGGTGATGCAGAGGAGCAGGATAGATCAAAGCTTTTGTATTGGAAACCACCTACCAGTCTGCCCCTGTGCCTGGATTTCCAGCCTGACCCATCAATTGAGCCTCCTTGCTGCCTGAATTTATCACTGTTAGAGGTGGTCTGAGACCCGCTGCCTGTGAGCATCCTCGCAGTTCATCAAACCTCTTGATCTCAGAAAACATTTCTCCCTGCATTTAGCAAATGCTGATCTGGCAGAGTAAAAAAAAAAGCGTCCACATTTGGGCTCTGACTAATTATTGCACTTGTGTTATACTGGGAAGTGGGGCAGTGGAGCTGTGTTCAGCCTTTGCGGTGGGTTTGTGTGTGTGTGAGGGAGCCTGAGCATTTCCATAGGCAATGCTCTTTTTCTGCTGTATCCATTCTCTTGCTTGGCTCCTCCTTTCAACTCCTTTCATACAGAGTCAGAGGCAAACAGCAGTGCTTGGGTGTCCCCGAGAGATGTGGGGAGAGGGCATCAAGCAGGGTTTACTGCTTTAGCATGGAAATTTGTGGCTGGACGTTTGATCTGGAGGGCAGCATTTCCAAACAGTCTCGCTTAGCTTTGAAGCACACCAACTAAGGTTTCACATGTGCCATAACCCAAAGAAGATGGGGTTTATTCTTTTCTTCTCTCAGTGGGTTGGGAAATGCAGGTTTTCATCTGCAGCCCTCATTAGAGACTTCAGTCTGACAGGATTGAATGGGATATATTATGGTGGCAGATTTAATGGCCTTCGTGTAAGTTGTGGAGGGTGGCAGTAAGGGATTGCGGTTTCCCAAGGAGACTTTGAAAAGTCGCTCAATTAGCTGAGAGAATTTTTTAAAGCTATTTCTTTCCAGAGCCAAAGTTGAGAGATTTAATTGGGGGCTGCACAGCAAAGGCACCTACATGGCATGATGACAGCCAGCAAAGGGCACTAGGAAACATTTACAGAGTTATTACCTACCATGATCCCTAGCCAAAAGCCGTGAGCTTTATTGGTACTGCCTTAAACATGGTGGTTCTTGCACTGGCTTTTCGGGAGCATGGGGATAGCTAGATGCTGCCAGCTGGCCCAGAGACATGCAACTGGCCTGAAGGCCATTTCAGTTGAAATGTTGTATTCATGTATTTCCTGTGCTGATGGGTCAGCCTTTGTGCAAAACTGTCCTGCCGCCTCTCCCCACTGAGTTCACGGCAGAAGCCCCAAGCCTATTCCAGGTTCCTTGTCTGGTCAGGCACCAGGAAGTTCCCTGTGACCTGGCTCACCCTCAGCACTTGCCTTAGAGGCTGGCTAACTGCAACGGGCAGAGAGAGCCAAACCAGCAGGGTGTCCTTGAGAGGTGACAGCCACGAGCTCTTCCTGGGGCTGCTGAGATTTGGCTGCACCAGGACCACCCAATCCCTGCAGATGGGGACGCAACTAGGGCAGTTTGATGGGGAGGGGAGAGCTTCCCTCACCACAGCAAAGTCGTGAGCTCATAGAGATCTCGTTGTGTGCATTGACCCAACCTCACCATAATGCCCTGCGCTGGTTTCAGGAGAGGAGGGTATCTACAGGAAGGTCTCTTCTGCATGGAAATGGCAGCATGAGTCAAAGGGAAGGCTCTGACTATAATGGCGAGGTGGGGAACTGATGGGCATTGAGGGCTTAACATCTGTGGTGTTTTTTGATCTTCTCATTAATATCTCATGTTGCCATGTCCTGGAAGATTTTCAAAGCAGGTACAGCAAATCAATATTCTTCCTGCTAAATTCTTCATGTTGGGTTTTTTTTTTGACAGAGATGAAATTTTAGAATGTTTGGAGAGGACTTTTGTGACTTAGCTGGCTGTAGGATTCTGGCAAATTAAGTGGGTGCAGCTGACCGCAAGCTCTGGGGTCTCTGCTGGTGTGTAGCAATGACCACAGGGCATGGCTTAGGTGTGGGAAGAAGCTCCTAGGATGGACATTTGCCTTCTGAGCATTGGGAATTGAACCCTACAAGATGTGGAGCTCTGGCTGCCTTCTGTATCTCTTCTTCAGCAACTCATCCCTCAGTAAAAGCCGAAAGTCTTGATGCTTTCTGGTGTGTCCAAGCTAGGTGTAGCTCTGGTTTGAGGCTCTGAAATCCTGGTGATATCTAGTTTCACTGATAGATATTAGTCTGAAGGATCTTAGCTGCTCCTCCTTGCTCTGTATTACCATCCCTGCTGCCCATACATGTCCTTTAACAGGGGGACATCATATAGGGCAGCAGGGACCTTGCCAAGCACCGGAGCTGACAGTGCACTCTGTGTCTCCCTGACCTGACATTTTCCTTGCAAAATCTGAGCTGCTTTTCCATAACTGATCTTAAAAAAGGTTTGGTTTTGCCCTGCTCTGTTGGTGAGAGGGTGTTACTGATGCAAGTGTTTTCCAAACTGCTTTCAGAGGTGCGGGGTGGCTGTGAGATGATTTTAGGCATTGTGTCTCGTTAGTGTTCAGTGAATTTCCTTTAGAAGCACTGAGGCAGGATGCTGCCTTTGGTGGAGAGATGTTTAAGCCTGGATGTTTCACCTTGTTCTTAACTGGATCAGTGATGGGGTTTGTGTGTTCCTGGTGAATGAGTGACAAGGCACAGTGTGGCAATTGCAATACACACCTGGATGGATATGACCAGCACGGTAAGAGCTCCTTAAAGTGCCTTTGCCATCACTGCAGGCGTCATGTGTGACCCCCAGCTCGTGCCATTTCTCTTGTTACCCCACCTATATCTCACTTAGGACTTCCACTGTTACTTCCCTCCCTTGGTATCAGGACTTTCCTGTGTTTGCCTGGGAAGCCCAGTCCCCAAGGGGCAGAGGAGCAGGTCCTGCCTGGAGGAAAATCCCTGCTGTTGTCCCCTGCCCCCCTGCCTGTGTGCTGTTCCCCGCACTTGGCAGCATGGCAGCAAGGGGCAGCACCAAGCTCTGGCATCACTTTTGATTAGGTATCTTCTGCAGATCAGCTGTATTTATTGAAGATGGTTTATTGTAGCTGTTAAAATTAAATAAGGCAAAAATTGAAGCCAGAACAAACACACTGCTGAGAGTAATCCTTGCAATTCACTAGCATTTTTTGCCAGGCAATTGTGAGAAAATGTGTTCTGGCAGCCCATGTTCAGGCAATTGGCCAGGAACAGCTATAAATCACGTGTGTCTGTTTCTTCCTATTATCTATCTTGTTCTTTCAAAATCCGTGGGCTACCAGATAATATACATTGGAGGGAGGGGAATCATTATCTTACTGACTTGCAGAGGAGAAAGAAATGTCCGAAGCTAACACATTGATACATCCAGATCTGTATTCCTCATCCAGGACAATCTGGGGGAGATGATAGGCAGTTTTTTTCCTGGGAGGATGTGTTATAAGGAGTGAAAACAGATGTTCATGGACGTGAGAGTCAGGAGCCTGAGGGTCTTTGGTTTTCTGCTTGGTTGTCTGCACCCTGGGAGTGTGTCACTCTGGAAAAAGCCTGCAGTGCTTTCAGAGTGTTTTACAGGTGGAAATAATTGACAATTATTTTCAGAGTGGAAATTTCTCTTCTGTGACCCTGCTGCAGGCTCCCTGCAGAGGGGGAATCCTGTCTGTGTGTCGGCTGAGTCCCAGAGGAGCTCAGCTGCGAGGGGAGGTGCTCTGGCCACTCTCCTGATGCTGCTCAGCAAAACTATCGAGGGCTGAAGCGTGCTGGGCTTGGGTTCCAGAAACTGCTCAGCCCAGGCTTTGGGTTTGGATCTGAGATCTGAACCTGCTGTCTTAATTAGATATTGGTATTGAGGCACCCAGCCTGACCCAGTGTAGGTACCAGTGGTTTCAGCCCTCTTGTTACTCATCACTTTGTAACCTCAGACTGTGAAAGGGGCCTGATCTTGGGGCGCTGGCATCACTAATGGCCAGACTGGGTGGCTTTCGGGCACTTCTGATGCTGGGCATGTAAACATGGGATTTCTTTTCCTTAAGCCAAAATAATTAACTCTAGAAGCCCACAGAGCCTTTGTATTCTTTAGACACATCATAGTTCTGTTATGTATTTCTCTGCTGTGCAGCACCAAAACACAAGCACATGGTCTGCTAATAAAAATAAGTATGCTGAGACTTATTTTCCTTTCCAAAGGATTTTTTATTCATCATGGAGATGTTACTTTTCCAGCTGGCTGGTTTGCTGGCTCTCAAACATGCTACACTCTGTTAAGCAAGGCTGCTTTTCCTTCCTCACATTTGTAGTACCATCAGTTGCTCTCTTTGTTCCCTTACAACTCCTTCCCCAATTTCTAAAAAAGATTGAATTAATATTGGCAAATAGTCCAAGATTAACCCAAATCAGTGTATTTACATTAATAGTAAATGCACAGCAGTACAGTTTAATATGCTTTTTGCTTTCTTAAGCCATAATAGATGTACCTGTAGTCTGATGAATTAGTACCCGATGCTATTTGGTGATTTGTTATTCCTAATATAGCATGGAGGGATTACTTTTGTCTCTGCAGGAGATAAACAGGGAAACCCACAGTCCTGGCAGGTGGGAGCAGCCGCAACCCTGCCCTGGCACCAGCGGCAGACAACAAATGTGCAACACTTGCCAACTCCCATGATTTCCCCATGGGGTGGGATGGGAGGAAAAGAAGGATGGAGGGGCTGGAAGGGACCACATGTGAATTTGAAATGCTTCTGCTGGGGAAAACTGAGGGATGGGATGGCACAGCTTGTCTGGCTGGCTTTCAAACTGGAGACCAGGAGTTAGGGGATGGAGGATGCGCTTCTGTCCCTAAGCTTTATAGAGTTCAGGCCTTGGTTACATGCAAACTCAGAATGGTCCAGTTATACTTTTGTAGCTGGAGTGATGGTAGAGTAAATGAATTAGCTTGGTACATGTTTTCCAGTAGGGAAAAAAGTGTGTATTCTAATTGGAAGTACTTGCTTCTACAAGATTGTGACAAAAAAGATGAAATATTTATATTTTTCAAAGCAAGGAACTTGTTTTCTCTCCCCTGCATCCTATTACCTAGTTGTTGGAAAATAGCAAAGTTTAGAGCTTGCAAAAGGAATTTCTAAGTCAGGAACTAGAGGGGAGAATAATTTTATAGCATTTAACTGGAAGAAGAATTAACTGAAAAGAAGCTATAGAAGTGGGACTGTACATAGTAAGGAATGTTACAACCACGTATTACAAGAGCCCCGTGAGCAGATGAGGTTATAAATGCTGAGATCCTGGGGAGATGAGGGGGAAAGGAAAACTGAGCGGTGTAGAATGTCCTTGCAAAGCATTGTCTGCAAGTGTGGCTCGAGCGGGACACAGACACTTGAAGATTCTCCAAAGCCAGTTGTTGCTTTCTAAATGAGGAACCTGACATTTTAAAGGTCAGCAGCCAGGGAAAGGGTGACCCCTGTTAAGCAAACAATCAGAGATTGTGCTTACTGCCTTGCCATGTCCTTCACCTCAGGGGGTGGTGGTGTTTAATTGCCTCCGGAGACAATTTCTGTAGATGTTTCCTAAAAAGACAGATTTGCAGTACCCAAATGAAGAATACTTGATATTTTTCCCATTGTCCTACCTCTAGGAGAGATAGTAGGGGGAAAGTGGACAAGGAGAGACCTTGTGGGGTTTTGAGGGTGGTTTCGAATAGAGGAGATGAAAACAGAAGGTGCCTGTTGAAAGGGGGACCTCTCTGCAGAACAAGGCAGCATTTAACAGCAGAGAGTCCAGAGGAGGCCACGAGGATGCTCCGAGGGCTGGAGCACCTCTGCTATGGAGACAGGCTGAGAGAGTTGGGGTTGTTCAGCCTGGAGAAGGCTCCAGGGAGACCTTCCAGTACCTTAAGGGTCACTAGGAAAGCTGGAGAGGGATTTTGACAAGGGCATGGACTGATGGGATGAGGGGGAACAGGTTCAAAGTGAAAGGGGAGATTTAGATTGGATCTGAGGAAGAAATTCTTTGCTGTGAGGGTGGTGAGACACTGGCCCAGGGTGCCCAGAGAAGCTGTGGCTGCCTCTCCCTGGCAGTGTTGAAGGCTAGGTTGGATGGGGCTTGGAGCACCCTGGTCTGGTGGGAGGTGTCCCTGCCCATGGCAGGGGGTGGGACTGGGTGAGCTTTAAGGTCTCCTCTGACCCAAACCAGTCTGAGATTCTGTGATTCTATGATACTCCCAGCCTTGCCAACAGCCAGGGGCTGTGGGGTGATGTGTCCTCAGGGGTGGTGACACCTCAGCACGTCCCTGCCCCTCCCCGGCAGCATGAGCACCCCTGGACGCAGCCTCCCCAGCTGAAGGTCCAGGACCTTCAGCTCAAAACCCAGCTGGGAGCTGGCTACAGCCAGAGGAAAGATCAACTGGGCAAACAGATCTACATGTTTTTAAATGTCAAGAACCTTAAACCATGGGTCGCAGGGACCACTTGCTTCCTTCCTTCCTGCTTTTTCTGAGAGCCCCACAATGAACTGGGCAAAAGTATCATATAGTGGGTGACCGAATAACCAAGGCAAGGTAAAAGAAAGCAGTTTTCTTGCATTCAGAAAACACTACAGACCAGGACTGGCCCACTGCAGTACAGCACAAGCAGTTTTGGTGTTTTTTCCCTTTTACCTCCTGTCTTCTAAAATTTTGGTATTCAAGATTTAAGTCTGCAGTGTTTATTTCTTTGCTCTGATACTTCGATGTTGGCACTGCTAAACCTTTCAATTATCAACACACTGAGCATTTTGATCCTTTTATAAAACAAGAATGAGGATTAAACTTTTCTCACAGCACTGCTATTGCAGCACTCTGTGCAGTCGTGTACAAGCTGGTCTTGTGGTAGGAGTCAAGCTGTTCTGTAGCACAAACATCCCGTGGGACTTTAGCAGGTAGGAAACCACTGAGCGAATCAGCTGCAAGTGCCTTTCTGTCTGTAACAGCCCATGAACGTGCTCCATGAGAGAACTGGACAGCATTTGGAATTAGCTTCTCTGTAATTAGGACGGAAATAACAGGCAACAGCAAACGTGCTGTTGCCCATGGCAAATGTCATCTCCACCAGCACAAACGTTCTTGTAAAGACTGTGTTTTATTTCCTATACCCAAGATTAATCTTATGTCAATTTTTTTGTATGTAAATAAGACGCAAACATTGCAAGCTCACGTGTGTACAATCAGGCGAACGGGTCCCAAGGACAGGAGGTGGCTCAGAAACCCTGTTAACTTCACTCATAGTTTTATGCGTTGAACTGGTCTATTAAGGTTGGAAATGCTGGTAGATTTAGTGAGTTTCCTGCAGGCAAAGAGAGGCCCCGAGAGAGCTGTGCTCCTCTGAGGCTGCTAAGACATTTGTCTGCTTTCTGACAAGCTTCTCCATGACAGGTTTGGCAGTGACATGTGAGCTGTTAATGCCAGGAGGCACAAAACATCTCTAAACTGTTCCTTTGATGATGCTCTTGGATGAGCTTTCTCCTGCACCAGGATGTTTATTGCTTCAAATGGGTCCAATCTCTGCTAATAAAACACCTCCTCCACATGTGAAGGTTTTGATCTAACATCACAGGAGGTATCATTGACGGCTAAACCTAACATTTTTTTACTCCATTGGCTAAAGCCCCTAATGCTGAGTATTTCAAAGAAACAATGTTCCCTCAAGTGTTTTTATCATCAAGCCAAGCAACCCAAAGTGAAATCTCCATGTGCAGAGTCATCCCTGATTTTTCTTTCTTGGTTGTTTGGTTTTCTTTACTCCCAATGCAAGTTCTGAGCAGAACAGGGCAGGGCTGTGCTCCCTGTCTCAGAGCTTCCCAGCTTTGGGAAGAAATGTCAGCAATTTGGTCTACCCGTGAGTAGCCTGTATAACGTTGTTTGGGATGGAACTTTTGTTAAACCTAGATGCTCTTGGGTATTGGTGGGATTTATTTTTGTTGTTGTTTTTGTTTTAAACTACAAAAGGATTCCAATGATTTTGTCACCAGAGCTTGGGGGAGGAGAAGAAAACTCGAATGAATGTGTTGTGCCTTGTAAACTCTTGAGCATCACGGTGGGTGCTGGGGGCCTGCAGTGCTGCCATGCTCCTCTGTTAATTCGGTTCTGCTGAAAGCAGAAAGGGGTTCACACTTCACACTTGTGTGGAAAAAAAAATTGTATATCTTGACTTTTGTGGCTCACGCTCCCATTTTCCTCCTCGTTCACCACAACACGTTGGTTTCCCAGATGGTTGCTCATGTCAGCCTCCATCACTTCCCTCTCTGCTCCCCAACCATTGCCTTCATGTCTTGTAAGACTTGAAAGAGAAAGGAAGGGAAGAGAGCAGCAGTTCCCTGGGCAGAGGCTGCAGACAGGGCTGTGCTGGTGGGGTTGTGCTGATCCCGAGCAATCGGTCGTGCCAGGAAAGGCTGCGTGCTCTCACTGCTGCAGGTTGTGTAGCTGCAGTGGATGCTGCTGTGGTGGCCTGGAGAAAATGTGGATTCAGCAAAAGCTAAGTAGCACACGGCATTAAAAATTCACAAAGGCTTCTCTGAAACCTGCTCTCCTGGAGGAGCATTTTAATGAGCTGCAGCAGGGCTGGGTGAGAGAGCGGGCACCCTTCCCCAGCACTGTGTTGGGAGACAGCCCCCGTGCACTGGTCACCCTCACCAGTTTATGCATTTGTGGTTCTCAATTTTCAATGAAAAACTATACCAGAGGGTTTTTCCTCTTCTTTCCACACTGTCTTAGGAACTCAGTGGAAACTTGTTCAGGTTTGCTGCAGAAAAGTAAAATAAAAATTGAGAGGTTGTCGGCAGTGTTCAGGGGAAAATGTCAGGATTAAACTGAAACACTTTGGGGCTGGGATTTTCAGATGTTCCTTTGAAAGCTTTCTCTAAGAAGAGAAGCCAGGTGACCCCATTTTCCCCTGGAAAAAAACAACTTGTGGGCATTTTTCCAATGGCTTTATACTTCAAATACTTTTCCCCCTCATTTTAGTTTAGCCAAATTAAAGCAGACTGGGATGAATGGCAGAGCCCTGGAGCCAGTGGCTGGGTTGAAAGGGGCTGACTGGGAGATGCTGAGACGGCGGGGGCAGGGGGTGTTTTGAAACAAGAATCTTGGGTTGGTACACAACTTTCCCTCTGCCTTTCATGCTGTTTCTAATGGTCTTTGGCTGCTTTTGTGATTAAATGTTGAGGGAAACTTGTTGAGAAGGTGCTTTGGGGGTGCTCTGACTCTGCCTTTCCCTGTGCTGTGCCTGGTTGGTGCAGGTCAGGGAGGGTCCACTGATTAGCTCAATGCTGCCGTGGCTCTTGCACTTTGGTGTGGTTGGTTATTTTATTCATAATTTGTTTTAATTTACCCTTTGTCATTTGTACTTTATTCTCCATTCTCTGCCACGTGGGGCATTGTGGAAAACACAGCAAAATATCTTACCCCTCCCTTAAAACTGAAAATCCTAAGAGTCTTTTTTTTTAGCTTACTTTTGAAACAAACAGCTACAAAAAATAAACAGAAAATACATTAATGCTGTAGCTTTGTTAAAAATTAGTTGCAGAACCATGCGATTAAAGATGTGCTCATTTAATTTGCTGGAGCAGAAAAACATGTTTGTTTATTATTTTTTTCTTTGCAATCTTTTCAGAGCAGATGTGCCTTCCCTGCAGGACTGCTCTACTTCTGCACTGCTCAGCTGGTTTGCTGAAGCCAAAGCATGAAAGAGTGTGGAAAAGATCTGCATTGTTTGCTTTAGAGATGTTAAATATCTCTGACAGGGCTGAGACACCCACCCATCTTGGCCTGGACAAATAGCTAGGGACACTGAGCAGAGGGCTTAAATTTTTTTCAGTGAGAATAAATGAGAAATGCAGAAGCTTATTAAGCAGGAGCATAAAATTAAGAGCAACTGTGCTGGATTCAGGCTTGGCTTGGCTGCTCTCCCTGTGCAACCCACGGGAAGCCAGGACTGGCAGTGCTGGAGACCTGCAGAAGCGTCCTACAGTGAGAGACTACTCTGGCTCTCCTTTATGCTGAGTCCCAAAGCAAAAATAACCCCCAAAAAAATAATTTGTGGAGGAGATCTGGCTGTTGACAAAGGAGTTTCTCAGAGAGACACTGTCAAACATGAGCAGTAGTTTGGTTTAGAGCCTGAAACTTCTTCAGTGGGAATTTTGAGACCATTTTGTTTCAAGAAGTGAAACACTCATGTTGCAGGAGATCAGTGCTATAGGCTTGTGCCGGGACTTCACAGTCCAGGGGTTGAGACAAGGAAGCAAGTTGTTCATTATGCACATTATGATTTGCTATTCAAATAACTTCTTGTCAGTCCTGGCATGAGGACCTGAATGTCCTATATGCCGCAAATGATAATGCAACAGGGGAACTTTTCTGCCTTCTGGGAATGCAAACGAGGTATCTGCTTGTTGAGTTAGTTTAATTTGCTCTTCATCTCTGTGCAGCTTGTTAGCTGAATGGAAAACTGTGGATGCTGCCAATGCAAGCTGGAGACTGTTTCATGGGACCACAGAAAGCGATGAGTTTGTAACTCTGTAATCTGTGGTAATTTGCTGCTAATTTGTCAACAGTCAACAACTCCAGTGGCTACCGCATGGGAAGAGCCAAGGTACCACTGCCTGCCTCTCAGCGCTGGTCACAGAAGGTCATTTATCACAGTGCTTTTCATCTGCTGTGAGTGTTTTACTAAGCACAGAATAATGCTTATTTTACAAAGGGCAAAGTCATGGTGTGGCGTTGCCAGTGGCAGGAACCAGGTGCAATTTCAGACTTGCCTGGTGTTGGGTGGCTCATTCCTGACCTGGGGGCACGACTCTGTCCCATGGGCACCCACAGCAGCCAGTGCACCGAGCACTGGGTCTGACTTTTGTACTTAAATCCTTTGTAGTACTTCATGTGCAGAATAGTGATATTTAGGGCACTGTAGGAGGGAGGTTCTGTTCTCTTTTAGCAAGATCTCCTTGGGAGAATTTTGTCTTAAGGTGGAAGGAGGAAGTTTTGAGGTCGGTATTTACAGCTTTGGGAGCATGCAGCAGTCTTATATTAATAACAAACTGCACTGTCCTTGTGTTTTATTCCCCTTTTTGATCAAATGTTTAGAGAGACTGTCAGTAGCTTGTGCGGTTTGACCAGAGGTTTGTTTGCTGGTGTTTTTTGAAATACAGTGTTTCAGAAGGGTTACTAAAGAAGGGATCTGCAATAAGGCTACCTGGGCAATAGACAGAAATTTTGGGGATCGAGTGGTAGAGATCAAAGGTTGATGATGTTTCAGTGACTTCTCTCTATATAGTCCTTTCTAAAACAGAAATCTTTGTTTTGTGCAACTGTATCTACAACATCATTGTATGTTATGTCCAAGAGTTCAAAAAGGAAAAGAAGGTGGGAAGTGTGGGGAGGGAAGGTGCTGAAGACACTTTAATGGAGAATGAAGACGACAGGGAAAGCTGGGCCTATTTAACAATGGAGAGAGCAAGGCAGATGTTTGAATACATGGAGAATCAAAGCCTTTGGGAGAGAGAATTTGGGTCAGGAGGCTGCAAGCTCTGCAGAGGAATCTACTGCTTTGCTGTGGTGGCTTGTGCTTGTATAACTCCACAGGGGAAATGGTTTGAATGGGCAAATAAATCAAAGGCGCTAAAAAGCTATGGTTGTTCAAAGTCAGTCAGCCATTTAATAGCACCCAATGTAAAGGAGACCGTCTGAGGCTGTCTAAGATGAAAAATAACCGAGAGGCAGTGGCAGTTGTATGTCTGGAGCCAACTTGGGTTGGCTGATGGCTGCAACAGCTTGAAAACAGAGATCTCCCAGTGGCACGAGTGAAGAAAGGGGGATAAGGTGTGTCCTCAATCTATTTATAGCCATTTATTTATTATATGCAATATATTTATGGCATTAAGCCCAGAGGAGCACTGAGGTCTCCTGTGTGCTACCACACTGACCAGCAAATGCCCTTGGTGTGTGTCCATCCAGGCTGCCTTCCCTCCAGCCCCTCTCCTTGCCCAGACTGGAGCCCCAGGGCAGGCATCAAGAGTCTTGCTATGGCCTCTTAACCTGAACTGTCTACCAGGAGGTTGCTTACTGCAACCTGCGGTTTCTTTTCTGAATGTTTCCCCATTCACCTGCCCTGAGCTGGACCAACATGTTCGTGTACAAAGTGTCCCAGGGACCAGAACACCTGCGGTTTTCATAAACTACTACAGAGCAGCAGCATGTTTTGAGGCTGACTCAGTATTATGCCACTACAGGTGTGAAGCAAATATCCTGAAATCAGCAGTTGACATTCATTTTCTTTTTAAACTGCAAGAAAAGAAATCTAATTAGTGTGAGGAAGGCTGAAACAGGTTACCTCCTGGTTTCCATAGGAAAATGATGGATTAAGAAAGCTTTGTGGGTTACTGGCATTTCTGAATCCTCTTCTAAATATTTGGGTAGGGTTTGTTATAGCCCTTACTAAGCAGCAGTTGCATTGAACCTGGCCAGGCTATTTGCACCCTGGGAAAATCTGATCCCATCATTTAATTTTGTAAAGAACTGGAAATTTCTTTGGAAGACATTCCTAAATATCTGTGATAAAACATACAAAGTCAATACATTGGGTGAGTGCAGGAAAAAGCCCCACATTTAAATCAGGTCATTACAGCAGGGTGAGCATTATCTGGGAAAATGAGAAAAAGTAGATTCTTCTCAAAAGACAGTGGGAGAAAATGTGCAATATCACCCCTGCATGTCTCCCTGCCTACCAGCCTACATTTGAAATCTTTCTATAGCTGTTATTAAAAATAATCTCAAAATTGTTTCTAATTCTAGAATGATATAAGGTTAGATTTGATGATAAAAGCTGAGAAGCTTGGAGAAAATTCTGGTGTGTTAGTGGACATTGCTGGATGTCCAGGCTATTTCTAGTGAGAACCAGGTGCAGGTTTCTGACTATGATAGAAATTCCCACCTTTCCCTAGTCCAGGACCTACAGGAAAGATTGTCAGCCATCATCTGCTTGGTACATGCATACTCATCATCCTAGACAAGAACCAGGTAAAGGCAAGTCCTTCCTCAACATTTCATGCTGACTGATGTGGTCATTTAGAAATGAAAGTCACTTTTCTCACTCTTTTAATGGAAGTGAAAAGGTTAACCCTGGCACAAGAAGGAGCCTCAGTCCTGCTATATCAGTGACCATGAAGGATTTTGAATATGTACCAGTTCCAGTCACACCACAAAACTGCACCATCTGTTGCAGAGCGGAAAGAAAATGACCAAAATTGACGTAATGTTTTGTTTGATGAAGTCTGAATTGACACAGAGAGAAGTACCTCCAAATTACTGAAGAAGACCTGATCTTTATTACTGGGGTAACTGCTAGAGAGAGGTATTGGCTGACTTCTTCAGAGATGCTTTTTCATTTGCTATGGGCAGCTGCAGATGACTTTGGGAGCAGACCCTCATCAAGACAGCATCTAAATAAAAATAAATAGTCTAAAAATGCCCACATTGAATTCTTCTGAAAATGGCAGATGAAATGGCTTTTCCCAGGCTTAGGGGCCTATTTAGTTCCTTATCCTTCCCTCTGCTCAGTATGACTTCCCCATGCATCCGATCCTCAGGGTGCAGTCCCTGGTACCTCCAGGTGTGTCTGTGTTACAGTCAGAGCCACGGCACAGGGGAATGGGGCGAGAAGCAATGGGCTGCCTGCCCAAGGCATCCCACCAGTGCAGAAATCCCAAAAAGGGTCCAGCTGCCTGAACGTGGCTAACATCCAGCTTTCAAGGCAGGTTTTGAAGCTCAAAAGCTCTATTAGAAGGGATGTTGATATTTTTAGGTTTCATATTTAGTGTCCAATCTTCATCTTTCAGACCCACCACAGATCAAAACTGTGGACCTGCAGGTAATTTTTCCTAACAGCCCAGGACTGAAAACTCATCTATATCCAGCCTCATTTAAATGAAGAAAACTGCTCTTGATGACTTCTGAGGGGACTGAATGAAGGGTTCAGGGTAGCATCCAATCCATCTTCTCTCTGGCTTGAGTATCTGCACACACACTCCCAGGAAAGAAGAAAAAAATGCAGTTGTCATTTTTATTCACAGGCCACAATAAAATGTAATTTGCTTACCCATAACTCTGCGGGTGCTTTCACACTAAGTGGGGCTTAAAGCGTTTTAGAACTCATAGAGTAATAAAAATAAGTAATGAAATATATTCATAATACAGATAGAAAATATATGAGCGGTCTCAACCTGATGTAATTGAAAATGGATTTAGTAAACTTGGGCTCAGACCAGTAACCTTATTTTGTAGATGCTTTAAGCTATTCGTATCGCTGAGTGAATTTCCAAAAACTCAGCCTTCGGATTTCCTATGTTTTGGACGATTTATGATCTTAGTTTGATTTTTCTCCCCTGGCTGCATTAGTGGGTGAGAGCAGCTTGATTGTGCGAGTTAGAAGGCTCAGAAGCTACCTCTAGACTCCTCAGTTTTTCACAATGGGGCTTTCTGAGGTTCTCCATAATATCCTCCTCTTTGGTTAGCTGTAACTTCAATAACTCTGTTTGGTAGGTAATTTTCTTTGGCCTTTGCCTGTGATTGAATTATTTTGAAAAGCTAGAGTAAATTGAAGAATATTCTGTCAGGAAAAAATTATGTAGCCTGATTCTCTCTTTTCTCACCCAATCAGTGCCAATCCAGGTGATTTCTGGTCGGTGGCACCTGTCCTTGTTGCCAGCTTAGGTGTGGACTTCAAGTGTTTAAAGGGGGGGAAGTGAGTAGGTGAAAGAAAGTTGTCTGTCTTCAGTGTCCACATCCAGACTAAAGTCACAGATTTCTAAAGATCTTAAAACTGATTGAAGCTTTATTTTTTTTTAGCAAGATTTGGTGTGGAATCTCAACGTTTCTGTAATCCTTCCTATCAAAGTAGCTCCCAAGAGGTGAAGCATGCCCAGATGAGCTCCTGCAGGGCAGGGCACAGGTGAGGTCCAGCTGTACAATCCGTGCTGCCACTCTGCTACAGTGCCTGACAGCTCATTTGGAGAATTTGTATCTCTCACACCCAGGAGCTTTCAGCAAAAAGCAGGTTTCTGGAAGTCTTATCCATTTGTTGGCGAGTGCAGACACTTCTGCTTGCAGAAAAAGCTTGCTGTCCTGTGACTGCCCTGATAAGGCTGCGCCTGGAGCGCAGCATCTCCATCAGGTCTTATCACAGCATGCGCTGGTGGGTGGACCTGTGTTGGCAGTGTTGTGGTCAGCCTTCTTTGCCCAGGATTTTCTACCAGCTTAATTTTAACTGCCAAATCCCAGCTCGGTCTGCTTCCCCTTATCGCCCGAGTTCCCCAAAGGCTCCCTTGCCGGCTGGGCTCCAGCCGCCCGCAGCTTTCAGCCTGTTTCACAATTATAGATACGCAGCTCAAGGATTATCTTGTTCCTGGGGAAGGCTTTTGCTTTGTGTGTTTGCAGACAAGTATTCCAGCTTGTATTAAATAACGATCAGCTTTAAGCTGCCTGGTACTTTGTGGTGTTATTTGTGGGGTATGAAAGTCTTCAGCACCGTTTACGAATAAAATTTGTACTTTTATTCAAATTCCTGCCAGGGGCCAACCAATTCTGTGGGGTCTCCATAAATAAAACAGCAAGAATGACATAAAATTCACTGTCACCTTCTTCTTCTTGATCCTTTGCCCATCTTGTATTACTTTGTGCTGTTAAATGGCAAATAAATTTTGGTGTGTGTTGATACCTGCCTCCCTGTTCTCATCTGCAACTCCTGAGGCTGTCAGGAGCCAGAGCAGTATCATGGCATGGATTTTAAACAGTGATGTTTCAGAAGCTGCTGTAAAAATGCAGCCTGGACATGTGTTCCTCAAAATCAAGCAAGGGTTAAATGAAAGAGACAAGTTATAGAATATAAACTAGGTAAAGGAAAAAGGCTTTTTCCTTAAGCTTTGAGAGAAACACTTTTGTCTTTTGGAGGTGAATGAAAGGTAAATTTGGATTAAAATACTTTACAGAAAAAAAATAACTTGATTTTACGATTTCTCTTTCCCAATAAGTTGATTTATGTGACTTTCCTGGGAATTCAATTCTGCCTGCTGCCTCTGTGGAAGGACAATTTTGAGGTGAACAAGCACTGATTTAAAGTTGCAGGAGTTGTCTCCTAGATAAAGAAGTGTTTAGACCTCGTGGGATAGAAATGCCATTATCTTTTTGATCGTGATGCTTGAAGCCACACATTCATGGCCAGTCAGGATCAGAAGAAATCAAACCTTGATCTTGGCTAGGATACTGCATAAATAAGAGCACCATGTTGGAAGTGTCTCATCCAGTGGTGTTATATGCAGATGTGGAGATGGATGGTGTGGATGAGACTTTTGCTCTGGGTCCAATCCTTCATCTTCTCAGAGCTGAAGAGTGTCCCTGCTGGGTGAGCCCACAGGTGACACTGGGAGGATGCTTCAACCAACAGGGACTTGGTGAAGTATTTTCCACCTGCCAGATGCTTTCTTTTTCTGTAATCAGAAACAGAGAGCAAATCTGGGCACCATCCTCTGAGCTGTGCATTGGTATTCTGCACCCTGCCTGCTGCAAAGAGCTCACGGCTGGGGGGAGGAACACAGGAAAATAACACAGGCAGCTGGGCACTCTCTGTAGCCATTGTGGTGATATCAATGATACCCTTTTCACCCAGTGTTGCTATAGATTTTGTTCTCCTGCTGTGTTCCTTTCGTAATTGCCAATTAAATAAGTATCTTGGACTCAATTTATAACTGGTCTCAATTTATCTGTGTCAGGCAAGGGAAACTGGGTTAGCATTTGGCAATGCAGGTATGTTTTGGGAGCGGCAGACTTATTTAGTCTGGGGAACAAATATTGATGTATATGTGGTAAGTTGGCTAATTTTATCCTCTAGCATCATTTCCTGAAAGAGAAGCACCAGGGTTTATAATTGATTTGATTAAATAATAAACGATACATTCTCATACTGCAAAGTAGGCAGCATTTCCCACCTGCAAATTGTCTGTGGATGTGAATGGAAAGACTCTAAATAGTACGTGACCTAGGGCAGTTGTTCCCTCCTAGGCAATGCTGCACACCAGAGCAGTGTCAGCTGCTTGAACAAGAAACTGGAGGTAAATTAAAGTGTCTTTTAAAGCTTCTTTTGTGTCTCTCCTGTTGTTTTATTGCTGAGTTTCTTCACAGGAGCTTTCTCCAGACCTTCTCACTTCCAGCTGTGGCTTTAAAGACATGTTGTACCTGTCCACAGCACACAGAGAAAGGCTCCAGATTTAACAGTTAGGCATAAGCCTTTGTCACCTTATCAGCAGAAGGTTTTTCTGAGTCCTCCTTATATCCCTTGTATGGATCTGTCAAGTTTTTTCTTTCTTGGTCATTTAAGTAGGCTGTAGTAAGCCTAGTATTAAATTAGCATTGGGGCCAATGTATAAAATAATATACAAAGTGTATGGCCAGATTTTCAAATCTGGGTGTTGTTTTTCAGTCTCTGAGTTGAGACCAGAGACACTTTCCCCCAAGCACTGACTCTGCAGAGCCGTTTTATGCCCCTGGAGGTGAGGTTGCTGAAGTGCCTGTGCACTTCTGGCCTGAGCCGGGATCAAAGTGAATGTTGAATGTTGAGCTTGGAGCTTGCTGCTGAACTTGCTGCAAGTTCATCTCTAGGTGCCCAGGAGAACATTATTAAACCTTGTCTCATGTTTTCTTCTCGTGCTGGTAGGTTTGCCAAAAGGCACCCAGCAAGCTGGAGCATGTGTGGCTGGGCAGATGGATTCTGTGCATCATCAAGTCCCCCTAGAAGTAAAAGCACAACATTAAGGTGACACAGTCCTTGTGTGTTTAAACAGTTGGCAAACGAAGCTCAAAATGCCTGGTTATACTTGGTAGTTGCCATTTTGTGTTTCTGTCCAGAGCTGGGAGATGCCCTGTGCTGGAGAAGACACAGCTGGGTGGAGATGGCAAAAGATGCTGCTGGGTCTGTTGTTAATTCCAGTCCTGGGTCTTCTCCTATCTATTGTTATGTCCCTTCATGAGCATCCTGCATCACTGGAACAGACGCTAGACAAAATGTTCCATAATTTCTTAAATATAATTCAGTTTTAGGATTAGTTTTGCAGGCTTTTCCTCTATAGATTTGACTCATGCTTTGGATTAATAGTCCAATTAGTTGCTAACAGTCAGTACATCCATACCCAGGAGTAATGAAGCTTCACCTGGCTTTAGAGCTGCCAGGTCCCACCCTGCAGCTAGTGAGCTCTTCACTGGTTGAGAGCCAGTTCTGCAGAAGCACTTGATGATAATTTTGGTCTGAATATTTTAATCTGGACATAACTCTTGATTTTCAGCTGTGGTGTCCCTCACTTTGCCTGTTCCCTAACAGTGGCTGTGTTGCTGTTTGCAGATGACGGGAAGCTATCCTTGGAGGAGTTCCAGGCCTTCTTCTCTGATGGAACACTCAATGAAGAAGAACTTGAGAAGCTCTTTCATACCATTGACTCGGACAACACCAAGTAAGTTCCCTGTGCTGACACTCCCCCATTTCACAGAGCCTCTGGATCATAGCATTGGTGTGCAGTGACAGTGCTGCTCCAAAGAGCAAAGCTCTGCAGAGGTTGCAGAGGTGCAAGTCACTTTGCAAAACCTCCATTTCTGCTCGGTTTGTGTCTCATCATGATGGCTACAATGACTCGGGCTGTTTCTCAGGTCATTGTCTTCAGTATAACCTGATCTTTATGGCATCTGAAATAATGCTTAGTTTTACCCATGAGGGCATTGAAGTGGATCTTCAGCTTTTTCACTTTATCTAAAAGCTTCCCTATGCTATAAAAGGTAACTGTGTGGATCTCTGTAAGCATTGTCCTATCCAGCTATTTTACACACAACAAACTGGAATGATCTGGGGTCTTGTCTCTTTGTCATCTCTCTGTATTGCCTGCGCTTGGACCATGCCTGCTTTGCCTCTCAAAATATCCCCTGGAAAGCAATGGTTCCTTTAGCACTTACTAGAAATGAGTCCCCTTCTCCTGAAGGCAAAGCTCAGCTGTGCAGAGACCAGCCCAAGCCCTGCAGCTGCTGTTGTAGATGCTTTGCCTCTGCTCTGATCTTGATGTGCCGTGCTTCTGTCCGTACAAAACACAGACAGAGTGACAAGGGGAGGGATGACTGAGCAGCACCGTGCTGTCTGCATTGCAGCAGCAATAGCAGCAGGGAAGAACGATGGCAGAGGATGGACCTAGGCATGTTTTAGCATCAAGTTTCATCAAAGTTGAAACTAAACAAGGCACCTGACTGCTCTCACTAAGAATCAAGCTTTTGCAGGCTGCACCAAGCTATCAAATTAAGGTGACAAACTCGTTAGGAGCTGATGTTTCCTTCCCCTCCACCCGTCTTTGCTGTATCTCCCTCAGCTGACTTTGCCTTTGGGGGTGGGGTGGGGTGGGGTGTGTTCTGAGGTGTTTGTGAGCCCCCTGACAAGTGTCTGGGATCATCCTGAAGCCGTGGGGCCTTGGGGAGCCACACACACACCCTTCAGCAGGTAGCAATGGCACTGGGCACTGGCACAAAGGACACAGCCCACTGGTGGGTTCTCTGTCCAAGAGGAACCCATCTTCAAAGGTCTGTGTCTTTTCAGCTGTTTGGAAATACAAATGAAAGCCAGCTTTGAGTCATATTCCAGCGTGACTCTTATTCCTCTAGAGAGAAAAAAATCTGTCCAAAAAGCAGATGAAAAGAAAATCCAATTTCAAATGAGAAGTCTCACAGTAAGTGCTTAAAAATATAACAGTCCAGTTGATTAGAAAGCCTGGCAGCAGGTAGATCATGTCTTGCCTGTGTGAGCGGTGCGTGCTTTGTCACCCATCCAGAAATCCCCCAGACAGCAGGGATCGCTCTAGAGAGCACTGGCAACAAAGCAGCAGAAGTAAAACTCATCCACCTGGTACAGGGGCTGTCTGCCAAAGAAAAAAAACCCAAAGTGAATGTGAGGTTTCTTAAACCCGTGTCTTTCCAATGTGTGTGCTTCCCAGAGTTTATTCCAAGATCAGAAATGCCCAAGACCAGCTTGGTATATACTATAGATTGAATAATGAATCAAAGCAACTTAAGTGATCTTGATACTAAGATTAGCTGGAAATGATCCATTCCTTCTAACGGTTCCTCTTTGATGGATGCTACGTGATTGCTGCATGTCTGCAGCTTTATCTGAGGAGCGGGAACACCAGTTCCCTGGAGCAGAGGACAGCATAACCTGGTTGCTGGGAGGGGAGAGCCTTTGGGGTCTCTACCCCCCTCATTTGTACCACCACATTAAGAGTTTTCCCTAAACACTGGATCTGCATGAAGTTGCTCCAAGATTGTTGAAACAGTCATTGCACTTTCTTCCAAAATTACCAGATAGTTTAAACTGCTTCTTTGTTTTTTCTTCCTGAAATGGAGTGTTACCACTTTTTCAGCATGTGATCCAACCTGTTGCAAGTGGGAGTACCCAAATTATATGGGCATGTTCTGAGATTTTCTTTTAGTTAGTTAGTTTTAGAGTGGTTGGACACCTTGGGATGGAAATAATAAAATAAAATGTATGTCCTGGGAATAGAAAGTACCCATCTGAACTGTCAAAAGGAAATGGGATCTTCTGCTTTATGCTTTGTGGGTCTAATTATTGAGCTGTAGGAGATGCTGCCGGCCGGGCGCTTTGTGGGCTCTGGGACTCAGGTGTTCAGCTGTCTCTATTCTGAAATAAGTTATAGTGATGCCTGAACTTATAAACTTTAATCTAGCCTTTGAAAGGATGCAGACAGCTGATGGACAAACCAAGGTGTAAGGGGTTTAGTGTGCAGATGTTTCTTCTGGACTTCTTGAACTGTGAAATCAGTTTGCAGTCCATGTTCGCTTGGGGATTGTAGAGAACCTGCAGCTTGCTCCCAGTCTTAGTAGGGGATGTCTTTGAAACTGGGCAGTGAGAAAACGGGCCATTTCTAAATGTTGTACAACAGTGCTGCAGGCAAGCAGGGTCTCGCTGGGCAGCACCTGAGTGTGGCAAAGAGTTCCCACGATTCAGCAGGATTTTTCTTCTGCCAAGCTGGCTTGATCCAGTCATCAGCACTCTTTAGGGACCGATACTTGCACAGAGTGCAGCATCTGCTGTTCTTGGCTGGAAGGAAAAGCAATGAGTTGGTCACCCTTCCAAGTTAAATCCTTGCATGAAATTGGCACTTGTTTATTGATTTGGAAAGCACAGACACCTACAGCAAATGTATCAAGTTGGGGAAAGAAAATATTCCTCAATTTTTATCTGCAAGAGTCTCAGTCTCCAGAAAACCTATTTCAGAGCCAGGCTTCCTTATGCAAAAGGGTTTTCACTATGAAACAAGTAGTTTGCTTGACTGCAGTCTCGCATTTAGTACAGTCCTTCAGGTTGTGTGCATCCCCTTTGCCTTGCCCTGTCCTCTGTTCTCTGCACAGTACATGGTCAGGTCTGTGAGAGGTCAGGAGGAAGGATGCTGCACTAGGGCTGCAATTTCAAGTGCTGCTGCCACCAAGCAAGAGGAGTGGAGCTTTCATTTCTCCATCTTACAGGGGAATATAAGACCAGCATTAAGTTTGTCTTTCCAAAAGGCTGTTTGAAGGGCAATTATTTCCTATTTGATAGAAGTTTTTTTATATTTAAAGCTGTTCTTTGATATTCCATTTTATCTCTGTGTTTTTCTCATATTGCCCATCAATTCTGTTTAGTGTGCAAAACAAAGTTTGCTATTGAAGTTACATTACAGCTAGAGTAGAAAATGAAGAAAATTGTGTTCCTGATGATTATTAGTAATTGCTGTTATCAGCCAAATTTCAAAATGTTGGTTCCTGGAGTATTTTTATGGTCAGTGAACTGCCTTATTGCAGTAGACAAAATTAATGACTGTACTGGTTTCTTGACTTGTTTTAGTTGGGAAGATGGTGGGAAGCAGAAAAGTTGGACAGAGGACAGGGATGATGAGGTTGGTTATGGATGGAAGATCAGCAGCTGGAGGAGTGCCTGCTCCTGTCCTGGGCATCAGTCCCTCAGAGAAACACCTTGTGTGCATGGTAAGGTGTGGTTAGGAGGACGCTGAACTGAATTGAGAGACCCCAAAATAGCCCAGGGGCATTAATGAGGCTCCTTCTTTCTTCTTGACTGTCTGGGAAGGGTCTCTAGGAGGCTGATGATAAGGGGTGGTGAGCATGGGCTCCAAACACCCGCCCTGGGGTTTTGTTACCAGTTATGTCCATAGGAGAACCTGCCATCCCTGCTGGGGTGCGAGGGCTGTGCTGTCAGCCCATCAGTGCTGGTTGTTTCATCTGGCAGCAGGAACCCACAAAATGTGTCGTGTCTTGCAATCGGTTTCAGCAACTTTATATTCATAAACCTGCTGTTGATTAAAAACGATGATCAGAGGTGTTTTTCACTCTGTTGCTCAACCTTGCTGCCCTTTCCCTCCTCGCAGCTGGAGCAGGAGGTAAAAGCAAGGTGTTGCTAGGTGGTTTATCATTATTGCTTTTAGCTGCTATTTCAGGAGTTTTCAGCAGTGCTTTGTGGGGAGCTGCCTGAAGATTAATGCAGAGGTAATGATATGTTACTATTAATATCAACGCTACTGGAATCACACAAATTATGTGTATAATATGTAGACACACGTATTTAAATATATATATATATTTGATTTTGTGGCAGAACAGGGCTTTAGAAAACCTAAGATTGATGTTCACCTGGGAAATCTTGTTACATTTGCAGAATTATCTACACCTTTTCTTACCTTTTCTAATGAATGATACATATCAATTTGGAAATGAAAAAGTCATTGCAAATGGAAAGTCAAACCAGTTTTAGGATCACAAATAAGCAGATGAAACCCTTTCAAAATGTTACTGCAATACTGGATGAAACTTGCTTTGTGTGACCCACGGTTCCCATCTTCGTCCAGCTCCCTGGGCCAGCGCTTACACCCACTTTACATCCCCTCAGGAGGAAGGAGCACCTCTCAGTCCTTGTGAAAGCAGGGCGAGGTCAGACGTGGCTGTTGACCAAACTAATTTAATCCTGGCAGGGGATTTTAAAAATTCCTTTTCTATCTTGTACATTTTTCATAGCTGCAGAGGCCAATCCTTTGGGGAGAGAGCTGCTCACTGGAGCAGGACTTCTCCGATGAGCTGTACAGATCCATTCACAAGAAGCCAAGAACATGGCATTAGCATTCTGCTGTTCTGTCATTTGTTATCTCTGCACTAAGCTTATAGCTATTCTTTTAATTGCTTTATGTTTTTTTCACCCTCTCTCTAAATGAGCTCTTCTCTCCAGTGGCAAACACTAGAAAAGGCTGGGGTGTGCATGTAGGATAATTAACAGAAGCAATATCTCTTCTCAGAAGCCCTTCACAGCTTCCGCAGACTGTCACTTTTGCCAGAGGATTGTGGCAAATGGAGAACCAAAGATGTTGGGGTTCTCCAGCAGTACCACGTTCAGCATCCTGCCCTCCATGGTGGTCACGTAGGGCTGTGCTCGGAGGGACGATGATGTGGGGTGGGTGGCAAAACATGAACCTTCAGATACTGACCATCATCCTTCTTGGAAACATGGAACCACCTTCCTCCTCTGACCACTCAGCTGCCCAGACACCACCAGGAGCTGTATTATGAATCACAGAATCATGGAACAGTTTGGGTTGGAAGGCCCCTCAAAGCTCACCCAGTGCCACCCCCGGCCATAGGCAGGGACACCTCCCACCAGACCAGGTTGCTCCAAGCCCCATCCAACCTGGCCTTCAACACTGCCAGGGAGGGGCAGCCACAGCTTCTCCGGGCAACGTAGGCCAGTGTCTCACCACCCTCACAGCAAAGAATTTCTTCCTCACATCCAATCTAAATCTCCCCTCTTTCAGCTTGAACCCATTTCCCTTCATCCCATCACTCCATGCCCCTGTCAAAAGTCCCCCTCCTGCTTTCCTGGAGCCCCTACAAGTACTGGAAGGTGCTCTAAGGTCTCCATGCAGCCTTGTGCAGGCTGAGAGGAGAAGAACCAGAACAGCTTGGGGTGGCTTTGGGATGTGGGGCTGTTGTGGGGTATATCCAGGGCAGCTCCCAGCCTGGGTGCTGTGTTCAGCCCCAGAGCTCATGGAGGCACAGCTGTGCGGGGCCACCCTGAAAGCCAGTAATGATGCTGATGAGCTTCTCTGCTTGCACTAATTAGTCCCACTGAAAGTGAAGCATGTCATCCTGGAGAGCCCATGCTGTCACAGCTGTGCTGCTTCCAGTTGTGGATTTGGCTCCAGCATTTTGAGAGGCCAGTGCAGAGAGGGTGGGATTGGGACCTTTGGTGGGGAGATGGGCCGTACCTGGGACTTGCTGGTTACAGTGTGTGTTTTGTGCTGGAGGCAGAGCATCAGTGCCAGGGCACGGCAGCGTGTGCTTCTTCTGCCCAGTCTCCCCAGGCCCCTTCCTCCTCTAACTCAGCTAGGAAACATCCTCCAGCTCTTGTCTGATTTCTACTCTCTGCAAACATCGTCAGGGCATTTGCAGAGCCAGAAGCTCTCGAAATTGGGCTAATAGTCTGCATGGATGGATTTTGTTCCTCTGGTACTTTGATTGCATTGATACCCAGAGAGTAAAATTGGCTTACATTAGACCTTGTGCAAACACCTGAGGCTCAGTGCCTGTGGCCGTGGGCTTAATGTTCTACAATGGTGAGCAGCATCCAAAGAGCAGCAGGAGGTTCTGGCAAGGTGCTGCTGGTGAGATTGGAGCTCTGGACTGGTGCTGTTCCCCATGAGAGGAGCCAAAGGAGGATGTCTCAGTAGCAGCCCTGCAGCTCTCTGGCTCAGTGGCCCTCTGAGCTCTGAAAACTCCACTTTTGGTGCAATGTGGCATTCTGGTGGGGTCAGAGACAAAGGTAAAGAGCTCAAAATCTGTTCTCAAGTGAACAGCGAGCCGCTTGCAAGGAAGCTTGATGTGTGCAAGCTAACGCTGCACCTTGTACTCCAGCTGATAACCTGGGCAGAAATGGAGCTTCACATCATCACAAATGAACATGAGGTTCTCTATGCCCTCCTTCTAGTGCACAACCCTTCACCAGACCTGGACACTTTCAGTACTTTTGATCATGCAGCAGCCTGCTCTCCTTCTGCTCCAGTAATTACCTGGTGGAAAAGGCCTGTTGTTACGGCTTTGTTTGGATACCACAGTCCCCCCAGGCGTACCTGCTGAGATGCTTTGCCTTCCCACAACCTACATCAGGTCTGGTGTCCTTTGGTACAAGGACACTCCACTTGACAGAGGTCACTGGGTGTTTTAGTTCATGCTGCCCACACTTTTCTCCATGCCTCTGCAGTTCAGTCCTCTCAAAACTGAACAGAAAGTACTTCCACTTCTTGGGTGAGGAGCAATGATGATTATGATTGAGAATTTTTTTCCTATTTCCCCCCTCCCATTTCCTAATCTTGGCTATTTGCATTGCAAACCTGATTGAGTGGAGTGCTGGATTCGTCTGGGAGCCGAAGCCCACGCTACAGAGATGGATATGTCCGTTGAAACCAACTTAATTTTTGAATATTGAATGTTCTCAATTAACTCCCTGGGAAACAAACTTTGGATGGTATAATCAGCTGAGATTTTGATTAACTGATTCAAGAGACAGTTCTTGTCTCTTCTGAAAGGAACAAAATGATTGCACAAAAATTATACGTCTGGCTCTCAAGAGCGTGGGCATTTGGTGGATTTTATTCTTTTTGTTTTGCACAAGATGTTTTTTGAGTCTTAGCTTATTTTTCTCTGTGCCGACATGTTGTTTATGCTATACTGTACTCTACTTTTCATTTAAGTGAAGAAATACTTGGTGCCAGGTTGGGTGCTCAACAGCTGTGTGCTGGTAAAGCTACCAAACCTCTGAGACTGACTGAAGAAAAGGGGCTTTTGCTGGGAAGGTCACTGGGAGAAACACAAAGCTGGAAGAACTGCACAGAAACTTGTTTGAACAAACATTTGAGAACATTTTTCTATTTCTAATTGTATTTCTCAGGTGTTTTCCTAGGCAGCCTCTCGGCAGGATCCCTGGAGGGATCTGGCAGCAAGGCAGGTTGGAGCAGGGAGCAATGAGCTGGTGTTTGCTGCAAAGGACAAGGGTCAGGGAGGGTTTATCTGTGCAAACGGAGTGGAGAAGCATCACGCCAGAGGGTTTTCTAGCTGGAACTGGGCTCAGTGGCTTATTTTTCAGGCTGCGCAGGGCTGTTCTGCATCAGAGGTTTTCTTTTCTAAGGAATGGAAAGATAGCAAGATCTTGCATGAAAACCATAAAAGTGATTAATGTATTTAATTCTAATCAGCCACTTGTGTTTGAGTTGCATAGGCATTCAAAGAGGCTGTAGATTTTGGTTTAAGCTTCAGCCTTGCAAATTTATCTGTGTGTTTTTTCTGAATAAGTGTGCATAGGGCAGTCCGATCAAGCAGCAAACACGTCCAGCTGCTGCTTGCTAGGCAGAGCACGCCGTCTGCCTTGGGACTGCGTTGGAGAGAGGTTTTCCAGATCATTTTTCTGTGGCAGGAGAAGAGAATACATAAGAAACAAGGATACTGGGAAAATATAGACAACAGAGTACAGGGATTTCTTGCTCTGCTAGTCTTTTACTAGTTCCCTGCCAGTTGTGTGTCACGTATCCAAACCTGCACGTTTGTTTCTCTTTCTTCCTCTCCTACACACAACTTTGGTGATAACCAGGACACCTGCAAAATCTAAACGAAGGAGGGAGATGGTTTAATTTTAACTCATGCTCTCATTTTCTTGCCATTTGCTTCTGGCAATTAGCAAATCATTCAGCTGAGCTCCGAACAATATGTTTTTCCCTATCTCTTTTGTGGTTCAATATTACAGAGATTACAAATAGAAATCAAATTAGTCTAGGCTTCTGTATCAAGTAGAAATAGGCAAAATATTACATGTTCATTCATCAAAAAAGGCCATTTCTCACTGATTCATCCTGTTGGCAGTTTGTGCAAAAAAACCTGAGAGACCCTCTCATCCCAAAGAAAGGGGTTTTAATGGTTTCCTTTGACAATTGAGCTGAAAGAAATAATGAGGCGTTAAAAACATACATAAGTGATTACTTCTTTTGATGGAAGTGAGAGGGCCAAGGAGTGAAGGGAAGCTTGTGAAAAGCCAGATGAAGTATTGCTTCAGTGCAAGCCACAGAGAGTTATTGGTGACATCAACCTGCCTCTGTGAAGGTGAAAAATCACAGCATCCGTCAGCTTTCTTGCCTGGGGAGGACGAGGACACCAGCACCCTGGTGCAGTGGAGCAAGAGTGTTCAGACAGACAGATGCAGATAGCTTTTCTCTGGATGACTAAGCCCTGCAGGGTCCATAATGGTACTGCTCTGAAATCCAGGCAGTGATTTCCAATCCCTGGTATGCATACATAAATCTTTCTCACCTTTGTAACTGCTTTGTCACCGCATTCATGCGACTGTCTCATTCTTGAGCCTGTTGTGTTGGGCACTGAAGAGCAGTGTTGGCTTTTCAAGGACCCTTAGGTTCCCTGCCATGGTCTTTGGTGGGGAGATGACTTGAGTTCCTCTGGTTGTTGCTCAGCATCGTGACTCAGAAAAGAGATGCTGCATAAAGGCGAGTGAGCAGTACCTGCTAGCTGCTCAGATTGCCCCCACTCTTGTATTCGGCGTGGGGCACCGCAGGGTTGGTCCCTGTATGCAGGGCATGAATAAAGCACTTGAGCTGAATGCAGAGTAGGCTTTAGCATGCTTGTGGATTTTAACAAAGCAGCTAGGAAAATATTATTGAACTGGCCAGACTGGGAAAACACTTAAGGGCTCAAAGACTGAGTGGTGAGCAGGAGCCTGTCTGGACAATTTTGTGTTTCTTTGGTTTTTAAAGCACTTTATCGAGCACTCCACAGCAGGAGGGCTATGTCGTAATTTCATGAATGAGCACCATAGGCTGAAATCATTCTTTTCCTTCCTCTCTGTTTTTTTTTCTTTAATATTTTTCTGCAAACAGGGGATTCCTAGTATCAAATGCAAAATAGTTACAGAGCTGTCCAAATGCATCACAAACAGCTGGTATTTAAAAGTCTGTCTTGAGGCTGATCAATTTGAACAAGCCTGACAGCAAAGTTGATGGGTAGTTAACTCAGATGCAGTTGCTGTACTTACAGTTTTTGAAACCCATGTGCAAGATGAAGAGCTCAGCTGAGAGCCGGCTGTGATGCAGGATGTAGACGGAAGGTACTGGCTCTGTTTCAAAAAGATGGACCCAATTTCAATTGAAGATCCATTTCAAATGGGTCCATATTTTTGAAACATCCTGTATAATAATCAACATAATAAATGTGGAAGTGCCATTCCTCCTAGCAGCGAAGTTACTTGTAGGCTGTAGTTAAATTTGCCTTCTCTTTTCTTTGATGTACTTGTAAGGAGTGATATTTTCAAGATCAAGTCATCCACCAAAAAAAAAAAAAAAAGATTTGAGGATTTAGATGCAATTTATTAGGGATTTGGCACATGAAGAGACTTGAAAATGTTTAGTACTGTACTAAATGTCTGTTTTATTTAAGGTGATGACTGTGCTTGGAAACCAACTGTTGGATTGGGCTTAGTAAATCAGTGTGCTGCATTGGTATATTTTTCAGGATATCTGTTGCATCGTAAACAGGCATTTTATTGTGTAGTCCTCTTGTTTGGAGTTTTTATGAGCTTTTCAAGAGATTTTTCTTTTGTAAGTGAGTGGTTAGAGGTTCTGGCCAGCTCTGACAAAGCAGAGAGGACACTGACTATTTTTAATGGACTGTGAAATGGTTTTACAGGGTACAAGGAGAGACACAAGAGGAACATGCCTTAATCACCCTGAATTTTCTTCCGTGAGCAGAAACAACTCCACAAATTCTTGCTTTTAACAGGCAGATCCTGGGTGACCCCACTGGATATGGAGGAGGGGAAGAAAAAGCCCTTTCCCATCAGGAATCGGAGGGCTGCGGTGTCCCCAAGCCCAGGGTGCCTCGCAGGCAGACAGGCAGGGAGAGCATCACTGGGACATCTCTGTCTTGGCCTTCTCCTGCACTCCATGGAGTTCAGGAGGTTGGCTTCATGATCAGCACTTTGTGGAAAATTGCACCTTTATGTTACATTTTTGATGTTAATTTATAGAAGCGTCAGGGCAGGAAGGGCAGAGCCTCACCGATGCTGAGCCTGGCTCACTGGTGGTACCCGGACCCTGCTCCGGAGTTGTGCGACAAAGCAAAACTGCCTGGCACTGGCTGACAGACTGAAATGCCATATTGCAGTTGCTGATGAATGAACAAACAAATGTCTGGTACTCGGCAGGTGCCAGTTTATTGCCCCTGCCATTTCTGAAAGTGACATTTATTTCTCTTTTAACTAACAAGAGCTGAGAGCAGGTTTTCCAACAGCATCCAGAACATTTGTTTCAATTTTATCCATATTCAGCCTCTTTTCTTGGTGCCCTTGATGATTAGAGCTGGGTGTGTTGTTCTGTCCCATACTTCATCGCATAGAAAATGTTATTTTGGTTGTCTTGAAATCACCGATGAAACAAAGGATCTGGTCTGCATCAGGGATGGTTTGCAGCTCAGGATTGTCTGAGGACATGAGAGAGGTCTGTGACTGCTGAATAAACCCTTGTGCCCAGGGAGTGAGAGGCTGAACAGGCCTTGAAACAGAGCAGCAGGTGGAAGTCCTTAAAAATAAGAAACTAAGCAAATAATGTGGTGTGTTGTAATGGTCTCTGTATGGTAGATATCGATTCCCTGAAAGGAAATGGAAACTGAGAACTGGGCTGCTGAAAGAACGTATTGCAGACAGGGGGGTTTAATTCTCCCTACCCAGAAAAAGGGGAGAATGGGTTCAAACTGACAGAGGGGAGATTGAGACTGGATGTGAGGAGGAAATTCTTTGCTGTGAGGGTGGCGAGACCCTGGCCTAGGGTGCCCAGAGAAGCTGTGGCTGCCCCTCCCTGGCAGTGTTGAAGGCCAGGTTGGATGGGGCTTGGAGCAACTTGGTCTGGTGGGAGGTGTCCCTGCCCGTGGCAGGGGGTGGCACTGGGTGAGCTTTAAGGTCCCTTCCAACCCAAACCAATCTGGGATTCCATGATTCTATGATCCAGTATTTGATATTTTCCTTGCTCTGCCTGGAATAATTTCTCTCAGTCTGGGGTTTGTGTAAAAATGTTTCTTTGAGTTCAGAAACTAATGATCAAGAGCGACCATCTGTGACCCCTTAGTAGGCATCTGGATGTACATGTTCCACTTCTGAGCTGTTGAGATAACACAGCGCTGTTGCTGCTGGGACTAGAAGGCGTATCATCAGATATAATAATACTTTCCAACTGCACATGTTGTTTTTTTAGTCTTTCCTAAATGAAAATGAGTTTTGCAGGTGGCTAACACTAGAGGATAATTTGTTTCCATGCTTGTTTGAAGCCTTGTAGCAAACCCAAAGCTGTGAATTGAAGATGGAAATGAAAGTAGAACATGATTTCAGGAAAACCTCCATTTTCTGTGCCGGCGAAGTAACGAAGCTGTGTGGCTGCTGATGCAAACCTTTCATCTGCCCAAGTAAAAGGGTTATTATCTTCAGCTGAAGCTGATCAGGTGTTGAGTGGTGTTTGAGCAGCACATCCAGGCAGTTATTTGCATGAGAAATATGCTCTGCAGATGAGACTTTGACGTATTTGCAACTTCTGAATTCCCATTTTGATTGTGCCACCTGTTGGGAGAGCCTGAGACATCTTCCTTTGGCTGAGCTGGAAATGAAGGAGGAAATGTCATGCTCTTCTCCTCCATGTTATCTTTTCATTCTTCTCATAGCTTTCCTGTCCCTCCCTGTAATTGAAGAGAAGCCTGGAAAAACACACTGATGACAGCAAGCCAGAGGCCATCAGTCTTGCCTTAGGGAGAGTATTGGAAGGGGTGGGAGAGGTGCTGGATGGTAAACTCACAGCCGCTTTGGCTGGGAGGGACCTCTGTGGGGCTCTAGTCCCTGGTAGTGGGACTGTCACTAGCACTGGTCCAGGGCAGTCCTGGCTCTGCCGTGCTGAGTCCTGCAGATGCCCTGGGATACCCTTTGGGCATCTGCACTGGGCTTGCCTCTTGGCAACTAAAGCAAATAATCATGGGAAATTTCCAGAAATACCTTGTATTTTTCCTCTTTTTTTCCTTTTTTTTTTTTTTTTTCCTGCTTAGTTCATGTTAGGTTGATCTGGATCAATGTAGCTGGAGCATCTGACCTGAGACCTGAAGATTAAGTGGGGAACCACCACCCACCCAGAGTTCTGGCTGCTGGGATGCTGACCTTGGGTTTGTAATCCCTGGGTTGTTGGATACCCTTCTACATAGTGTCCTCTGTCTGCTGTTGCCACCCCACTTTTGACTGGGAGAAAGTCTCAAAAACAGCAACATGTTTCAAAATCTGGATAATCTGCAATCCAGGACTTGGCTAGGCAAAGAGGTGAGGTCCAAGGGATCCTCGTTAGCTCAGGCGCTCATCAAGCTGCTTACTCACATTTTAACATTGGGTGGGGTTTTGGGGGAGAAATATATTTGTTTGTGGAGTAGGCAGGAGGCACAGCGATTACTCTGGGCAGCCTCCTTCTCTCCCTGCTCATACGGCAGTAATTACTCCCTTGCCATATTCACTTAATTAAGCCCACCGAGGAGATGCTCTCACAGCATGGTTGTTGCACTTTAAACTCCCACATATCAGGCTGGAGTATCACGATTTGAGGACTTTTTCTCTGAAATAGTTGGATGTGAACCAGCAGGGAAAACTATTTTCCTATTGCCAATATGTTTATCTGGTCAAATTATCTGAGTGTATTTAAATGGTGGTGGGTGGCGAGCAATAAACAGCCCCTTGTTGTGGCCAAATTAGCTTATGGTTTGGACTCTGATTTTTCAGAAGATGCTCTAGTTTGAAAGCTGAGCACTCATGTTTTCCTCCTGTATCTGCTGGAGAAATTAAGTCCTTAGTGGCAAACAGAAGATCTTTGCCTTGAGAAGTATTCTCCAAGGGTGCACATCACCAGTGAGGTTGAGGGTGCAAGGTTGTGCTGCTCCAAGTTGGAGCTTCACTGTTTGGAAAAGGGAGAAGGTGGCCTGAAACCAAAAAGACGTGGATTTTCTTGGTTTTTCTCCTTGGATGAGAGACAAACTTTTGTTTTGGAAAGGATGTGGCTCCAGTGTGCAGAAAAAACTGTGTAACACAGAAGTCTTTAAAGCTTTCTTCATTTAAAGTTTCAGTTGATTGTTATAAAATTCGGCTTAGTTAGTTGGGTTATGGCTTCAATAAGTTCTTTAATTAGTCATACTATTAATGTAAGAATGCTTAAAATGAAAAGCTAATTTACAACCAAGTGTTCTGGTAGTTGAAAGATTTAAATTCTTTTTGTGAAAAAATGAGAACAACTTGTTGCGATTTTTTTTTTTTTAGTTCATTGTGGTTTATGGGAAGTCCAATATTTGGCAGCTGAAAAAAAGTTGGTAACTAATGCTCATCTAAATGTTTTCATTTCAAAGGGCTTTGTGATACGTGACTGCTCCAAAAATCTCAGCTGAAAGGCAGCGCTGTGATGAAGGGTTGGGGATGGTGAGGGTATCATGGGGAGCTGAGGCTTGAAACTCAGGTCTCAAATACTTCCATCGTAAGAAATCCTACTGGCATAATCTGTGCCATTGCGGCTCCTGGCAGGCATGCTTCTGCGGAATGGAAACATCCCAGGAAATGCCATGGGTTGTGCTCAAGTACCCATTAATTTCTCCTTATAAATTTTCATCTGAACATTATCATATTTTTTATTAAGTCAGCTTATGACTTCAGTAATTTTTTTAATTGGGCTTATTCTTAATGCAAGATGGCTTAAAATTAAAAACAGCTTCTGAGCCAAGTTAACATGCAAGCACAATTAAGCTAAATAATATGATGGCAGAATGTGAGGAAATGAAAGACCATTTTTGGCAGCAGCAGCTCAATTATTACCACGCAGAACCACATGGAATACGATAATAGATCTTCTCAGTAACGTGCCCTGGCTGCAAACCCATCACCACTTTGGTAGGTGTTTATAAACACTAACTGGCTTTGGAAAAATATGGTTTAAGCACTTTTGGGATGATGTTGAAGTAAAAACTACACCTGTGCATGTGCCTGGGAGTAATGGTTGACTTCCTAGGCTGTGCTGGCGTTGAGCACCCAGCCCAGGAGAGCTCTGGAGAAAGGCTGGCCATGGTGGGCGTGGGGCTGTGTTGGTGTTGGAAATACATCTTTCGGTTTCTTCCTCCACCTGAATTTTCTCTGCCTGTGAATTGCCGAGTCTCTGTGTTGCAATCTGCTGCCCAAGTGCTATGGAGTCAGTCAGGGGTTGGCTCTTTTGGGGGTTTCATATCTACATATTCCATGGATTTGGGCATGAGAAAGTCAAGTCAGGGAAATTGAGCTCGTAGCATCCCTAAAGGGTTTTGTCGGATGCAGTGAAGTGATTCTAGGGTTGGAGAAAGATGATAAATCTCCAAGGGAACCAAGATAAAGTAGTGTGAAAGCTCGTTTTGCAGAGAGACGCCCATGCCGCCCGTGCATCTGGCTGAAGCTTGTGCCAGCCCATTTGCTGCCAGCAGCTTCCACACCGTCTGTCCTGTGCTGCGAAGGTGTCCAAGCTGAGAGATTACTTTTTTACACTGTGACAGACATCGGTTACTCAAAAGGGCGTGTGATTCAGTAACATGTGCTTTCCCAGTGTGGGACAGGTTGGGTAGCACCTTTCTGGCATCTCATGGGATGGAGATGCTGGTGTTCTCCTCTGGCACAAGGCAGGCCCCACAGCTCAGGAGTGGCAGTGAAGGGGTCTCCAGTGCCATCACCTGGGGCTCTGCTTTTGGGCAGAACCCAAGCATGGCTGGCACTGTGAATGTGGGGAATTCCCTCCCCAGATATCACCAGTGTGCACGTGCATTTCTGGTTGCTGCAGTGCTCCTGGCTAACGTGCTGAAGGGATGAAATGCAGCTAGTGAGAAGCCAGCAGGGTCCCAGAGCTGCAGCGACTTGCATTGTCTCAAGCAAAGCCAACGGAGAAAGAAAAATCTCCTAAAATAATCTCTGTGCTAAAGCAGAAAAGCCTTATAATGCAATTTGAGTGGGAAAGCCTGTGCCCTGTCCCACTGCCATGCACAGCCCAGCAAGGCTGCTCTGCTTGCATGGGGCCGGACCCTGCTGCAAAAGATGGCAAAAGATTGCAGCAGAGATGAATGAGCTTTTCCTGGGTGCTTCAGCTTGCTGCAGAGTCACCACGCTTTGTGTTGTGACTCCCTGGTGGCAGGGTTCAGCATGGCCTTGGTAGTGAAGAGCAATCCCAAATTAACGCTTTCCCACCATGCATCATCCCTCCAGAAGGATATCTCATCCCAAGAGAGGGCTGGCAGGGAGGGTAAGCTTCAGGTCAGGGAGGGAGGAAAGATCCCAGGGCTGGGAGCAGACCTGTTGCTCGGTGCATGGGCAAGGGGTCAGGAGGGTTTTGGGATGCAGGGCAGGGCTGTGGGAGGATGCTGATAATGAAAACAGTATTGAGAACATCTCTTTCCCTGATCCACTTACATTGACAGGTCAGCCAGAGCAGGGATGTGTTTAGTTAAAGAAATAGCTTTCCAGGACATAAATGGATTGATAAAATATAATTCTATTAAGAGATCATTCCAGTGCTTGAGCGGCACTAATAGTTGTGTGGGAATCTGAGGCACAAAGAAATTAGCAGCAATCTTTATTTCCTGAGCAGGTTGGCTGTTGAGATGCTGTTACATAAACTGAATGTTCATGTATTAAGAAGTAATTGTGCAATTTTGTCCAGAGGGAGCCCCAGGTGGGAACTGTGCGCAGCCCCGCAGCTGCTTCACGGGGGCCGAATCGGGAAGGCTGATCCAGCTAGAAAAGTAAATTGTGCAAATTTTTATTCCAAGCAAATGGGACCAAACAGATTCCTGTGCTACACCAAGCGCCTTACCGCAGTGTTGCTGGGGTAGATGTTTGGGAGGAAGACAGAGGAGTTGCTGTGCTGGCTGGGTACAGAGTCCACCTGAAGGGGGGGGGTGCACAGGTCCCCTTTCCCACTCAGGGAATATCCAGAATCAGATGCAAGCCCATCCCAACTGCGCGGATGCTGAAGATGCAGAGGTGTGGGGATGCCCTGTGTGGCACCAATCATTGTCTTCTCCTGAGGCTGTCCCCACTGGTGGCTGGGGGATGCTGAGGGATGGGTGACATTCCAGGTGTGGGTATCTGGGGTTAAGCCTAAATAAATCCTAACTGTATCCTTCATCTATCCTTTACATGAAAATGTTATTTCTCTCTTTTTTTCCCTTGCTTCCTCCCCGTCTCGTCCTCCCCCTCTTCCAGCAACGTGGACACCAAGGAGCTGTGTGGTGAGTGCAGTCCCTCTCTCAGGGCAAAAGCAATGGTTACGTGGACGTGTGCTTTCGAAGGATGCATGAAACCCAGTACAGGGCTGACAGTGCAGTGGTGGCTGTGGAGCTGGGGTGTCTCAGCACTTGTGCTGCTTCACCCCTTATTCCACAGGAAAACTGGCAAAGCTTTTCCTCATTTTCTTGCAACGCAAATGGGGGCAGAGCTGAGAGGAGAATCTGGATCCAATTCAGTAACAAGTCAGAGTTTAATTTCTGTCAATGTCATGGCTTCCAGCTCTGCTCTGAAGTTCAATAAACCTGTATCCCTCTGCAATACCCATAACGTGTTTCTCCTCAGGCAAATATTGGTGTTTCCCAGCAGGTTGCCTAAGGAGTGCACCACCTCTGCTGCACCTCCCACGGCTCGCAGAAATGAAAGGCTGAAAAGAAATCTCTTTTCTGTCCCACACCTTGACCAGAAAAGGAATATTTCCTGCTGGGATTTCTGAAGGGCTTTGCCTCAAGGGGAGGTGACTCGTACACGGGGCTCCTACTGCTCCCGTGGGTGTTTTTCCATGGACATTTGGTGTTGGGAAGTGTTTCCTGCACCCCAGCTTTTTGGGAGGAGTTGAGGACACAGAGATGTGTGGCTCCTCTGTCTCTTCTCCTCCCCTCCCGTGCCAGGATTCAGAACAACATACAAAGCCAGCTCAGCAGGTCCTCACTATTTACCTTCATCATTCTGCCACTAATTACAGCCTCCAGAGGCCAGCACCAGGCTGCTACTCGTTATTCCAGATTAAAATCCCTCTCTGTCCATCGCAGCCTCCAGGTTTGTTCCCATCACACTTTTCTCCTGAATCAAGAAACCAAACCCCCCCCCAGCTCATGCCATCAGTGTTGCCAGGAAATACAGGGGTAGTAATGTCATTGCTTGCCTCCCCCCTCGCTTTCTCTATCTGCCCGATAAAATCAGAAAATCACACAGCAGTCAGCCAGTGTGATCCCACCTCACCGCCTCTCCTGGGAATGAAGCTGCCGGGAGAGGAGGGAGATGAACCCATCACCTCCTGCAGGAAGCTGGGGAAAGGATTGATCAGCACCAGATCCTGCCTAGACCTTGCTGAATACTTGCCCTTGACTCCAATTTCTTATTTGCTTGCTACTCTTTTAAGTGTTAGTTTAAATATAAAACTCCATTCTGGCAAAATGGAAGCTCTCCCTCGAAGTGGGTTGTGTGTTGTTGGATGTTAAACCCCTTAAAAGGGATTTCTTGAGCCCTGCAGCTTCTATGAGAAATTTGATATGGCTTAATCCATATCAAGTAGTGTCTTATAAAGTTCTGGGGTTTTTTCCTGTCAATGAATGCAACAATCACCAGCACCTAGACTGCCTTAGGCATGGTTGTGTATTATCTCTGTTATAGCTGGAAGCAATTAATATGCCCAGAAAATGCATGTACACCTGCCACCCTTCAGTTTAAATGAAACACAGGCATTGTATGCAACGGTACAAGCTGTCCAGGGAACTGAGCTGTGCTCTGCAAACAGGGGGTGTACACTGACCTGTTGCAAACTACCAGGGTGGAGGGTTATGACTTTTCTGGGGAGAGATGGGTGGGGGGCACCCACCTCCTCCCACACCAGCTCTGGATTGTGGTGGTGCTCATCCCCTGAGCATCAATCCCATTGCTCTCTGCTGATGTGTCAGAGCCATGAGCAAGGACTATGTAGGATAGGAAGAGCTGATCTCAGATGTTCCTGTGAATAAATAAGGCTTAAACAGCAGAACTGAATACTGTGCCAGGTGCTCCTTAGTTGGACTCGAGGGCTGTGCTCTACCCACAGCAGTTTATTTCTCCTGAAATATAGGGGCCCAGCTAAAATGCTTTCCCTTCACCTTTAAGATCCACTCAATTTTTCTTTCCAAATAATAATAATAACACAAACAAACACTCTGCAGTGAGAATAAGCTCTTTTCTTTGTCATGGAACAGCAAATATCTGCTGTCTGTCACGCTGTGACATTCTGGTTTCTGCCAAAATCTTCTGCCCCTCGGATATGTCCTCAGGCTGTAAATAGCTATAGGCACTTTTAATTAAGCCAAGAGAAGCTAATTAGTGGGATTGTTTCCTGGAGTTGATGTCTTGTAGCATTCTGCAGAGATGTCACCTTGGTGTGAAGCTTCGTGTCTTAGTGCTAAGGAACGGAGCTGGTGGCTTTTGAGGAACAGCTTTCAACTGTAGGCTCTGTCAATCACCCAGAAACCAAGAGGGACGAGGATGGCACAGGAAAAGCATGGGCTCCCTCTCCGTGGAGAACACATGCTTTTGGGCCCAGCTCACAGCTCCATTCTTGTCCTTTCAAGGCATATTTTGCTCTCAGAAACCTGTGCAACTGTGAATGTGGGCTGAGGGGTGAATGTGGTGGGGCCATAGGGAAAGATGTAAGGCCAGTATCAGCTCATATAAATTGGGGTGAACCTGGCAGTTATTTGGATGCCTTCAGTGGTAAAGACTGTCAAGGGAATGGGAAGAGCCAAGGTATGGTCAAAAGCAGAAGTGGGCATGGAAATAAAACATCTGCTACATTATTTTCAATGGAGGATACTATGCCTTATATCTCCTTTTTATAATTGTCCCAGACTTGGTAAGAATTGCACCACTTCCCATTCCTGCAGGACAAGCTGTGACTTTGACTTAGAGTATAGAATACAAAAATATACCTGAAACCAACCTCTCAGGTTTTTCTTTTCACCAATAAATAGGCCTTGCTGTGTCACATAGCCTTGAAGATACATCATGTCCCTCTTGGTTTTCCCAGACTATTTTGCTGACCATATGGGAGACTACGAAGACGTCTTGGCCTCACTGGAGACACTGAACCTCTCCATCCTAAAGGCGATGGACTACACCAAGCGGGTGAGTCCTCCTTGCTGCACTGTGAGCTCCACGGGCTGGGAGCAAATTGTGCCCATGTTAACAGAGCATCTAAATCCCAAGGTCTTCATCCCATTCAGCAGTGTTGTCTCCTTGTGCTGTTGCATTCATGGATGATCACAGCAATAGGACAACAATGGATTTTTCTTTTGTGTTAACAGTAAATGAATCTGGAAAATTGTGGCCGGATTGTGAGATGAGGTGCCAGTGTCACATGCAGGAGGTGATAGCACGGAGGCTCTGTGGCAGAGCACTGTATCTTCTCAGTACACTCTGTGTTGCCTGAAGCTTGGAGGTGTCTCTTGGCCCGTGGGTCTCTTGGGTGGGATTTTGAGTACATGAGTTCTTCTTAGCATCATTACAAGTGCTTTTGGAAACATCGTATTATAAAGCTGCTGTTAAATACAGCTCGTGTGTCAGAAGGCATCCTGACTTCCAGAAATTCTCCAGTCCTCCTCTGAGTAATCCAGATTGAAATCTCTCTTGCTTTTAAAGCTAAAGGAGAAACTCAAATTGCTCCACATTAAAGATTTTGTAACGATAAGAAGTTTTAGGGTTAGAATGGGAAATGGCAAATTTCTCTCCCCCTGGTTGCTGAAGGAAGAACCTGTTTTCCCTGCTTCATCCAAATTCAGCCTTTTCAATGTATGTGAGGAGAGCAGAGTGGAAAGTGAAGCCACGTATTTCACATGTTGATGTCTTGCCATAATAAACTAAAGGCTAAAGTCTTTGGTTAAACAGTGATCTATCTGAAGTGTTTGTGATTTTTTTTTTATCAACATTATGAGAGGATAAAAAAATCAGGACAACAGCAATAGTTAATTTTTTTCTAATTAAGTTGCTAAGTCTGTTCATGTCTCATCTATATTCATTATTAGCAAATTTTCAGGCAGTCAGATTTGCCAAGTATGTATTTTAAATACATGCTAATAGATATCTCAGTAATTCACTCCAACTTGCTATTCGTGACACTTTCCACTGTTGCTTTTGGAATGTGAGGTTAATATATATGACTAATTCCTTCCAAGGAATGCAAGAGGAGGTTAGCTTATTCCCTGTTTATAAATTAGGCATCTGAGAATGTGGGTATTACCTTGTGTAAGGAATTTGCGGGAGAAACAGGATGATTATTCATAATCCCATTCCAATTCATAAGAAGAGCATCTTTCACCCTCCTTGATTCAGCAGCTCGAGGCAGGATTCCTGTGACTTACTTGCAGTGGGTAGGGGTGACTGACCTAAACCTGAGCAGGTCACCCCCATCATCTTGTGGGGGGAACTGGGGAGATCCAGAGCCCTGGAGACATCTTCGTCCTGTGACTGAAGGATCTCAAACGCAGACATCTCCCTTCTCGATGGCTAAAGCCAGGCAAGGGGAGCATCCCCTCCTCACCCCCATTTTATCAGCCCCGTGTTGCTCTTCACTGCCCGGCAGACTTTTGGCAAGTGAGGAGATAGAGCAAGACTCCTTCTCAGAGAGGAGCTGGCAAAGAAGTATTTCATGAGAAACATCAGCTCCCTGCTGTGATTTTGTGAACAAAGTGGTACAAATCTCATCAATGAATTATTCAAACACAGGCGCTTTGTTCAGGTAAAGAACTGAAAGGGGAAAAAAAACCTGCTTTTTTTTTTTTGCTAGACTTTCTCATATTAGTACCAGGCTTGCCAAACCAGAGTGTCAGAGGAAGGCTTCTCGGATCCAAACTGATGAAATAACCTGGCTGTGGTCTCCTCACCAGGCTCCAGCAGATGTGTGTTCCCATACCCCAGCCTGGGGGATGTCTCAGGGGTGTTCTATTTCCTCCAGGACCAAACTCACACCTGCAGGGTGAATGCAGCCCAGGGAGAGGACTCTGCAGCCCAGGATCGCCAAAGCCAGTGTGAGCTCCCACCGTGGGATTCTGTAGCCAAGCACCCCATGCTGACGTCAGGATGTTCAGGAGATACGTGCATATAAACACATTTTTAGAAACACTGGGTCAGGAAAAAGACTGCCAAAGCAGCAGGTTTTTGTAGGAGCCGAGTGTGGTTTTGTGCCCCCCGGTGCTCGAGCCTGTTGCTGTGTCTCTGCAGCTTTTCCCCAAGGCCAGGTCCTGCGAAGGCCTCAGTGCTGATGCTGAGAGCACTGACCTGTAAGCAAACCACTTCGCTTGTCAGATGTCCTGCTTCTCTTTATTACAATAAGTATTTCATCAGCTGGAGAAAACTATTGATTGCTTGAGAGTGTTCCTTATTCCCTCCCTTGCCCCTCCATTACAAGAAAAGCATTCGGTGCAAATGGTAAATGAAGCCAAACCTCCTTCTGTTCTGGCTTGCTGATGAGAGGGGCTGGATAGCCATGGTATTTAATTGCTGTTTATATTCCTCACCTGAAAAGACAACTGATTATTTCTTGCTCATAAAAAAAAAGAAAGCAGCAATTATCTCGTGCTGGTGGAGCTCGTGAAGTAGCAGCAGTAATTAGATTCAATAGTGGAAGGTCTCATACAGCAAAACAAAATCTGTCATTGTAATTATTTTCCAATACGGTGATGTCCGTGCCACGTTGGAATGACTGCCAGTGATGGTGGGAAATGCAGCATTAAACTGGAGAGAAAAATGAACTTTCAGGATCTAAAATAATCCAGCCGATGTTTCCACCATCCCTGCCAGCCTCGAAGGGTGCCCAGGATGGGGAACAGTGCCTGGGGAGCTGGAGGGACAGCACTGGGGTGGTGGTTACCACTGAGCAACACCCTCCCTCACCCAGGCATCCCAGGTAATGTGCTTTAGCTTGGTAAAAAAAGCACATTTGGGGGTTTTTTGAACCCAAGAGGCTCAATTAGCCCCCTTCCTGCCTGGTACAGCTTCCAGCGCCTGCCGCACTGAGCCATTCCCGCTCCCCCCTTCTGCCAAATGAGCATTTTGCAACACTGGGCATGGGAAGAGAAGCACAGCTGACCTTTAGCAGTAGGGAAACTCTAAAACCAAGCTGCAAAGAAGTCCCAAAAACACTGAGTGAGGAATACCCTCAAGGGTGAAGCAGCTCAGATTTAAGGTCACATCACTCCTTGCTGGAGAAGCTCCTGTCGGGCACCAGATGGGTCCAAGCAGCATTGGTGACCATCCTTGGTGCAAGCCTTGTCCTGGCTGAAAAAGGAGTGCTTGGAAAGCAGAACTGCCCAGCATCAGAGCCAAAATCACAACAACACCCCCATGCACTTACTGGGATGAATTGGAGCTGATCTCACAGGTGCTGATTCACACGGTGCAGGGAAAGGCTGCACTGCTCTGCTTTGGCAAGGGTCAGGACAGGGCAGGGAGCTCTGAGAAATTAGGGAGAATTTGGAGACCAGCATGAGGGAGGAGTGAGGGGCAGCAGGAGGGATTCATGGAGAAGTCCTGAGGAGGTGTGGGTGACACTGGACCACCATCTGCTTGAAGTTCAGCATCACCTTTGGTCCTGGAGAGGAGCAAAAGATGTGAAAGATGATGTTTTACTCCTTGCTTGCTTGTTGCCAGCTCTGCTGCCAGTCTTTCACTTAGCCAAACCCTTTTTATCTCATTTAATGGACTGGGAGAGGACATATGACCAAAATGGTGATACATCACACACACCTCCCCAGCCAAGAGCGTTCTTGTGTCAGGGTGCCACGTACTATGTGTGTCTTATGGACAGGCACTGTACCCAAACCACCTGCAAACACATTTTCCCCTGAGCATCATTACCTAGCTGAGTGAATATGTAAATGATAAAGGGAAAACTGATGTGTTGACCTTCAGTACCAGCTCCTGATGCTCCAGCAGCACTAGGAAGCTCAGAGGTGTATACATATGGGTGAATAGGTTCGCATACGTTATTTGTGAGTTAAATTGTTCCTGTTGCAATTCACCCTTCTTGTCTCTGCCTTACGATGTGTCGTGGCATTGAATGGTTGATGTCGGACTCCCAGGACTATGTGGACCTCCTCTCCCTGGTGCTGGTGTGGCCGTGGGTCTCCCCCATGGCTCAGCCAGCAGCTGCACAGTGCAAAGGAGCACTTGTTGGAGCAGCACAGTTCCAGTCCCAGTGCAGGCACCATCTGCCACCAGTCTTGGATACTAAAAATGACGGATGAGTTGTTTTTTTTGTTTTATAGCACAGTCCAGAACAGCAATATAGAGTGTTCTCATTTGCATTCTTACCTGCCAAAATTAAGCTTGCCAAAATTGATATTGCTCTTTTTTGTAGGATGACACCTCAAGATGAAATAGTCAGTAGATATAATCCTTAAAAATAATCTTTTCTGCCCACTCTCCAGCTAATCCTTTATCTCGTCCTTTCATTTTACTTGAGCAGGTTTTCTCCTGCTCTGCTGAACAAACTCAGGGTTTGTACCGAGGCTGTCCAAGGCCCCTGGAGCAGTGCACAGGAACAGCTTATCTCCTGCTGCTTTGTACCTGGCTGAGCCCCAGGAGATCCTGCACAGCTTGTCATCGCCTTCCCCCTTGGAAGCATTTGGCTCTTCTTTAGGGGTCAGGATGTTTGCTCAAATGGCCATTTTGCCTTTTCTGGGGGGCTCAGAGCATGATTCATCCTCACGCTTGCAGCACAGAGGTCTGCCCTGACGGGGACTGTCAGCTCTTTTTTTTTCTCCTTTCTCGGATGGGTGATTTTTTTGAAACACTCCTATAATGCAATTAAAGGTGTATTCATGGTGGATGGTTTTGGCTGAAAAAAGAAAGGAGTGGGAATGGGGCAGCAAATCAGTAAAGGCTGAGTCATCTTTTCATATATTTTTAATGAAAAATTTCTGGTCAGAAATGCTGAACAACTTCAGCACCAATTTCTATAGCAAAAAAATAATGTAGATTTCTGGAAAAGTTATGGAACTTTATATTTCAAGAATAGTCTAAAAGGAAGCAAGGCATATTTGTTCAGCTTCTCAGAAAGCATTTCTGCAACTCCTTTCCAAAATTAATTTTAAAAAATATTGCACTGCAAATTAAAGCAACAAGTGCCACTCCAGTTCTGCAAGAGCTGAACTTCCCCAAATTTTCTGTTCAGACTCCAGACCAGAAAGCCGATTCTCCATGTGATGCCATCCAGAGCGATTTCCTTGTCAGCCTAGCAGGGCTGTGCCTGAGATCCAGCCAGGCTGCCAGACTGCTGGGGAGCACAGCGGGGCTGGCAGGGGGAGGAATCTTAAGAAGGGCTCTCTTGGATCTTATTTTTAGAAGAAGATGTTTATTCACTGCTATTCTGCTTGTCTGTCACTGCAAAATTCATGTCCTTCCATTCGCTCTGAGAAGGAAGAGCATCTTCTCTGGAGGTCCTGCTCATGCTACCCTGGCTCCAGCTCATATGGACCTCCTGTAGGACATGGTTTTCCTTCTCCTCCTTCTTGTTTTAACGCTGTTGGGACTAGATAAATTGTATGGTGAAGGGAATAAATCCACCAGATGCCAGTGTTGTGGTCTTGCCAAATAGTCCAAGAGCAGATTTGAAGGAGCCACCAAAGGAAAGGCGGGGACCAAGGCACCACATAACCAGCTGGCACAGCCGGGCTGAGCCTTTAGCAGCTTGACCATCCCACGCCATTACATCTGCAGGGTCTTTTGAGTAGGTCCTGTTTGGAAAACAAAATCTGTACTTTCCTTGGGAAACTGAAGTAAAATATGTATTAATTTACAGTCTTGTGGGGACTAAATACAGCTAATTAGGAATTAGTGTGAACGGAAAGGCTGATTATAGCCAGGGTGTTCAGAAGTAGGAGGCCACGCTTTATTTCCAAGGCTGTTCTTTGCCTGCTAAGTAAGTGGTCAGGGTGCAAAGGTTGCGTATGCCTCTTGCTCCATAGGTGACCTCAGGGCTGTGCTGTATCCCCACACCCATGTGCTTGCAATGAGAACAGACAGGATTATATTGCAGCAAGGGTTTGTCTAATAGTGAGAAGAAAGAAGTCCTGTCATGAATTGCTTGGGAAGGGTCCATGGCAGGAAACCTTCAGGACCAGAAAAGGTAAACATGAGCTGAGAAGAGTCCAACACTGATATTAATAAAAGGAGGATTTTATAGCAAAAGACTTGCCATGTGACGCCAGCATCAGTTTTTTTATCTGAACAGGTGTCTTGGTTTTTTAGAGCCATTTTGGGAAGGCTGAGGGTCTTTCATATGTTAATTCTTTCATTCATCAACTATTTAAGTGTCTGTTCTCTTCAGGTTTCTTCTACTGATTATGTGCCAAGCAATCAGTTTTGGGTCTCTGCTTTTGAAGGCATTTAAGAGTCAGGGGAACAGAAAGGAGCAAGAGGCAGGTCTGAGTGTTATTTTAATTATAAGAATATACCTCTTGGAAGAAAACAGGCAATTATGAGTAACAAATTTAAATCAGCCACTCGGAGGTTACAACACAACACATGCCTGGTTATCCAGGGAGTGAGTGAATGGAAGATAACCTCTCCATCATCCCACGATGAGCTCTAACAGGGGCTAGAGAAGCCATCACTGTCCCCAGGTTTGGTAAATGTCAGCCAACTGGCCAATCTCGCTGAAAACCAGCGCTGGGAAACCTCATTGGTCAGGCTGCAATGATGCAAGGCAAAGGGAGGCTGTGAGGTTGTCTCAGAGTCCGTGGGTGGCACAGAATCATCTATATTTTACATCCTGTAGTCTTAACAAGCTAAATAGTGACCTTTAAGAACACCAGCAGAGAACCTTCGAGATGCTCAACAACATTGAAAAATCTCCTTTTTCAGTCATTTGGTATCCACAGGAGCATGGCCATGAGAGCCCAGTTTTAGGCATCAGTTGGCAATGCCTGGTGAGGGGTGCTTGACACTGGTGTCAGCAAGTCTGAGCACTCAGCAGCACCGAAACCCAGCAGTGATTTGCACAGGTAACACCTCCCAAGGGTGTTTTCATAGATCTGTGCCAGAATTTGGGTAGATTTGGATGGAAAATAGAAGGCTCGGAAATGCCCCTCCAAGAGCTTCTGGCACAAAGCAGCTTCATTGAGCAGCAATTATTATATTAGCTCCATAAATATTTTAACTTCTCAAGCAAAGCAAGGAGGAAATAACTCTTCAGGATGGAATTAATAAGACCAAACCTCATTAAATCTCCCTAGGACAGACTGACAAATGTTTTAATAAGACGATGGGAAGGATTCCTTTGGAGCCAGGCTTCTTAATGACTTGTTTTTGCAACATCAAGTAAGACGTTACTAGAGGAGAGCCCAAGGGATTGCTGAAAGCCTCTGAGCACATGTGTTTCAGACCCAGCTCCTCAGAGCAAATGTCACAGCTGGGTTGGCAAGTGGCCAGAGTTAGTTAAGTGGGGGAAAAAAACCACTTTTGTTTTAATGTCAGAGCTACTGGACTTACCAGCCTGTCAAAAAGCATCAGATCGTCATGGACTCCTCTATATTCCTCTGCACTGGCTGGCATAGCTTTGTACCCACCATCCATCCATCCATCCATCCATCCATCCAATAAATCTTGGTGTAGGGAGTTAAGCTGGTTTACATGAACGCGGGAATCACCTGTAGGATTTTTCCTAAAGCTGAACTGAGATTATAGGCTGCAGTTAGGCAATACAATCCCAACATTTAATTGCACATACTCTTGCAGCATTATAATCTAGCACCCAATGCCAGATCACATGATCACACAGCACTTGGCATAGCCTGCACCTTCATAAATACGATTTTCCAGAAGGAGCAGGCTCCTGTGCTAGGGAGAGTGATCTGTTCACACAGGGCATGGGAAGGGTCAGTCAGGAAATTGTTTGGTGGCATTTGCAGGAGACAGGCTCTAGAGCCTTGGAGAACAGTGGAAAAGTGGAGGTAAATAGCAGCATGTTACCCCATTTATTTGATGTATGGGTTGAAATGGAAAACAGTGGTGCACTTCTTCGCACATCTGGAAAAAACAGCAAGGAGTGGGTGTAAAATCAGTGGATGGGCTTGGAGCATCCATGGGGGATGCAGTACGTGGTTTGGATGACTGTCCGAGGAGAAAAGGGCAAGGCAGTGGTGTTGCAGACCTTGCTGGAAAGGGACATCAGTGGGGAATTACTGTGTCTTTGCAGTGCTTGGAGCAGTAGCGGGGAAGTGGGGACCTGTGTGCAGCCCCCAGCTCCAGCCAGCCCCATGCTTGCACCCAGCCCCCGTGCTCCGCAGGGCAAATCATGTCCCAGAAAACCCACGCTCTTAATTAAAAGAACAATGCAATCAGCCTCTCACAGGAGCACGTGCAGCTCCATGTGTAGCCGTGGCAGCTCCCCGAGGTCTGCGTGTCTGTATTGAATCCACGAGGAGGGACATAACCCCCAGCCCAGGGAACAGCCACCCTCCATCCAGGCAGCCATCAGATCCCCAGCACCAGCAATCAGAGCAGGGCTGGGTGTGAGTTAATCAAAACACACCTGTAATTACAGCAGAGCCTGTTTGAGCATCTGATTAATATATTTATGCCTTCATTACAGGCAGGCTGCTGGTTGCAGACAGGGGGAGCAGCCATGGAGGAGGGGAGCCACAAAAAAACTTGTTTCAGATCCCAAATGCAATGATATGTCTGTCCAAGGAGATTTATCGATTTAATACACCCTCCTTAGCCAGAGTGTGGATAGTGGAGATGAATTAAATGATAAAATAATTGCCTGGGTGAAGCGGCCGATTTGGCCCGGTGTGGGGCTCTTCCCAAAGTGTGCAGCAGAAGAAGATGAAGCCTGAGGTACCTTGACAGCGAATTTAATACCCTGTCTATACAGACTTGTTCAGACGTGACTTGTATTTCTGGGTGTATATGTGTAATGTGGTGCCTGGAAAGTATACACTCATACATACAGTGTGCATATTGCATGTCCTGTGGGTAATTTTCTAGGGAGAACAGAGACAGTCCAACTATCCAGGAATATTTGCGACCACATTCAGGTTTTTTTCCCCAATCCAAATGCTCAACAAATGTTTTCACATCCCTCCCTTGGCTCTCACCATGATGTGCCCTGAGCCAGTTGCATCTCCTTTTGACCAGTGTCCTGGGACGGGCTGTGCTGGTGAAAGAGCAACACAGCACATCAACCCCTGCCCTCCTTATGTCTCCCCCCCTGGTGCCCAACAGTGCTGCAGTGAGCAGCTGCTGAACACCACGAGCACGGCACCCAGCATGGCAGTTTGCTTCATCATTGCTGCCCAGCCATCATCACCACATCTTGTGCATCCCACAGAAACACCATGGCAGCGATGGGGAGGGCAGCAAGTTTTTTGTGTTAGAGAGAAGTCATTAACTGCTGGGCTGGTTGGATGCTTGACAAGCCATCAAGAAACTTTTTCTCCCTTACCAAATCAGGGGTGAGAAATCAGCTCTGGAACTGGTTTCCCCAGATGCGTTTTTCTTTAGCTCATTTTTCTTTTCTGATTTAAAATAGGAGATAAAAGCCCTCCAGGTTCTTGCGGAGCTGCTCCAGTTGCCATGGAAACAACCCTTGTTAATCACTTCACCATAAAACAAGAATAATTTGCTTTGGGGAGCTTGGGGTACTCATGTTGTGCCGCTGCATGCTCAGATAACTGGTGGTGCTGGGATCACTGTCAGTTTGGTTGGTACCAGCAGCATGCTGGGAGCCAGGAGCATCTGTCCCTGCCTCATGGCACCAAAAAGTCGTGAATCCCAGAGGAGCCGCATGCCGAGAGGTGACAACATGCAGAGATGGGCTGCCCAACAGGGCTTTTCCTGGGCCACGTGCTGTCCCAACAGGCAGTGATGGGTTGGAAAGAGTCTGAGGAAAACGGAATGCTGGTGAGTTTGGGTTTAGAGGAGCCTTTTCCTTCACTGTGAGTCTTTGTACTCTGATGTTGAGTAGTTGAATTCAGCCAGACCTGGTGTGGCCAGTGGCCTGGCTGGGCTGGTCTTGGGCTTGTTGGGCTGGGATCAGAACAGTTGGACTGGTGTTGGAGTGGTTGGGGTGGTGTTGGGCCAACATTGGACTGGTTGGGTCAGTGTTGGACTGGTTATGATGGTGTCAGTCCAGTTGTGCTGGTATTGGTCCAGTTGTGCCAGTGTCCTGCCTCTGCTGGTGGCTGGCAGGAGGTGGAGGAGCAGGACTATGCCATGGGCAGGGCTCTAAAAGGGCTCCAAAGTACAGGAGGGACCACTTTTGATACCTGCACCCACTGGCTCTTGCCCAGTGAGGCAATAGTGAAGTAATTTAAGATCAAGGTAAGGAGAGCAGCTATGGGCTTTGGGTAATCACCTCTTTATGTTGCTCCATTTATCTATAAAGCAATGCTGGTGTGTCTACTGCCCACATCACCTCCCATCACAGCCTCTGTAAGTGTGTCCCAGGAGGGATGGATGCTGAGGGCTACATGCTGGGTGAACCACAGATGCTAGGGACTATATTCTGGGCGACCCATGGGTGCTGGGGGCTATATGCTGGGTGACCCATGGGTGCTGGGGGCTATATGCTTCCCAGGGGATGTGACAGGGCATGCCCCTTCCTCCTGTGGCCCTTACTGTCAGGGACACGGAGGGGACCAGGTGGTGTGTGGGATGTTGGAGGGCTGCTGCAGCAGGCAGGGTGCCTGCAGTGCTGGGGCTGGGTCTCACCATGCTCGCTGTCTGCCTTGGCAGGTGTATGAGAGTGGCAGCAACGTGGACCAGTTTGTGACCCGCTTCCTGCTGAAGGAGACAGCGAACCAGACGCAGTCACTGCTGAGCTCCGTGGAGAGTGCTGTGGATGCCATTGAGGAGCAAACCAACCCCGCCAGGTCTGCAGCACCTCCTGCCCTCCTCTTCACTTCCCAGTTGATTTTGGTGCAGGGGATGTGGAGGGAGAGATGGAGGATGCTTTTGCCTCCCTAGCTTCCTGAAAGCTCTTGGGGATTTCCACCTCTGCTGCTTTGTCCTACCCTGTCCCTGGCTGTCCCACAGCCCTGAAGGCCCTGCTTGGCCCCTCCACCTGTGTGGTTCAGGGAGGGGGATGCAAACCAGGCGGCAGCACCCTAGGGCTGGGCTGGGTGGTGCTGCGTGCATGGAGCTGCTTCTCCGAGCAAAGCCACTGGTCCCATCCAGGGTGAAACACGGTCACCATGACATGGTGGCTGTGTCTGGGGTGTGATGGGGACAGCCTGTGGTGGGTTTCTTCCCATGCCGGGGACACTGTCCCTCCTGCCAGGACACCCAGAGAGTGAAATCTTCTGCAGAGGCTAAAGGTGCTCATGCACCAGGGACCTGTGCCAACGTCCTCGGGTCCCACATGGATGGGACCATCCCCACCCCAACAGCCTGGCACATCCTACCAAGCTTGGAGATGGAGGAAATAGTTTCAAGGTTTCTCAAGTGCTGCCAAGGCTAAAATACAAGGGGGACCTGGCAGCATAGTCCAAACCTCAGCACAACCTCCCTTGGTGTCACAGTGTCACTCGCCTCCCTGGAGTACTGCCACTGCTGGCTGTAACCAGGACAGGTTGCCAGGGAAACCGATCATCAGATGCTCCTGAAGCTAATCCCTCTCCTGCCATACCTGCAAAGCAGGAGACCATGAGATGCTTGGGGAGGAGGGAGGGGGGGGAGGGGGGTGTGCCTTGGCTTCCCCCAGCCATGGGTGAGCAGAGGGGTCCAAGACATTGGACCACAGAGAGGTAAAATCCCAGCTCTCCACTGGGACGCTGCAGGCACTGATGTGCCCAGATGCTTCATTGCAGCCAGGTCTTGGTGTTTTGGGTTTTAACATCGGCAGCAGTCGCATCCCAGGCCGGTGGCAGCAGGCTGGTCTCATGGGAGCTGCGGCTGCCTGGGATGCAGTGAGACCCTGGGCAGCTCTGGTGACATCTCACCAGCTTTCTTAGAAGGAATGCTCTGGGTTCCATCACCCCACATTGCTTTCTTCTCCCCATTTTGGAAGGAAACCGCTGGCCTGTGTCAAACCTTGTACAAAACATGGAAAAAGTAAAAGCTCCTGGGAAACAATGAGGAGGAAACAAGCCCAGCATCAGACGGAACAATTAAAGCCCATGAAAGACTGCTGGCTTTTATTTGCTGACATGCGGGCTCAGTTTATAATGAGTATTGTAGTTGTTTTCTCATGGTGATAATAACAAAAAAAACCCCAACCAAACCCTCAAAAAATGATCTCATACATCCACATGAAGACAAAGAGGTGGCCTAAAAAGCACCAAAATAAAGGGCAGTAAAATGAAGTGCGAGAGCAGACCATCCAAGCCTGAGCCACCTCATTAAATTGTGATTAAAAAGAAATCTCTGTTCTCTCCTAATTTCCTGCCTATTGACGGAGCATTATTCAGTGCCAGCAGTTTGATTATTGCACAGCCTGGAGCAATGGGGATGTTCCTGCTGCCTTTATCGCTGTTCATGCCTCCTTATCTTGGGGATGTTCTTCAGGACCAGATCCACTCATCATGTTCCCATGTGCATGGTCAAGTCCGTGCTGGCTGATTTGGAGGGACACCAGCAGCCCGGACATTGCTCCCTCAGCACCAAAGGAACGAGCTGAAATTTCCTGGGGTAGCCAGGGAGGGTAGAGAGGGCACTCAGTTGTGGCAATTTATAGGGAGATGGGTGCCTGGGGAGGGACAGGAGGGCACGGACAATGCTGACCATTGGTGTGCCCACCAGCTCCCTGGTGCTCGGTGAGGTGTCTCCAGCCGGGAGCCTCATGGCTGGCAAGAGATGCCAAGAGGAGCTGGGCTCCCCCAGCACCTCCATGAGCAGGCAGCATGGAGCTGCTCTCACTGGAAGGAAATGCTGGAAACCCTTTGAGCAGCTCAGCCTCTCCCCCTGAGGCTCAGGGTTCCCATCAGTGGAGGAGGAAGGAAAGAGAGGGTCATCCATCCCAAAGCCCACTCTCATCTCACCACACAGGGATGACAGCTGCAAACCCCTGTGGGGACACCAGGTCTTAGCAAGTGAACAAGGGCCTGGGACGCATGGATGTCTCGCCAAGGGGACTGGGATCAGTGGCAGAGCTGCCCAAAAGGACGCTCCAATGTCGGCTCCTCGGGGCTCTGCCCTCCCTGACAGCCCATTTGCTCTCTGGTTGCAGGCACTATCCCAGCAAGGCTGGCCATGGTCTGGTGGACACCTACTATGACAGCCCTGTACCCAGCTACTCTCCCACCAGTCGGATGGTCCCCAGGGAGCATGGGAAGAGCTTCCAGAGTGGTAAGGGATGGCCACTTCCCAGCCACACCAGCAGCCTGGGGTGGCTCAGGGTGCTCGGGGAGGGAGCTGTGATCCTGGTGGCAGCACGGTGATGCTCAACTCTCCCCGGAGGACAGCAGGCATCCCGGGGGTGCCTCTCACTTCATCACTGCCTCCTGGCTCCCCCCAGGTTCCCCCGACACCAAGGCAGAGGGGCTGGAGGGGCAGATCAACAGGCTGGCAGAGCTGATCGGCAGGCTGGAGGACAAGGTACGGGCCAGCATTTCAGTGCATGGGGTGTCCCTTGGGGGTCCCACCACCTCCCTGCCCTGGCTGGGCCGGAGGTGACCAAGAGGTGCCCATCCCTGTGCTGTGCACGGACCATGGGTGGGAGCTGGGTGGCTGTTGGTGGTGGTGTTGGAGGATACTACATGTAATGAGCTGACAGCAGCTATTGAATGTGGAAAGATGAACTGTGAGTTTATTTAAACAAGAAAAAACATGAGGAAGAAGTCCATGTCTCTTGCAGAGGCAGTCTCACTCCATCTAGGGACTGAAGGAGAAAATGTTGCAGTGCAGAAGATGTTTCTGAAATCCTCCTTGTTTGCACTTGCAGGGCAGAAGGGGACAGGGGACAGGTGGTGCAGCACGTGGGGGCAAAGAGGTGCCGTGAAGATTGAGGGCAGAAAAATGTCAATCGTGGTTGCACGGGGCTGGGAAGGGATGAGTACCCCTGCTCCTGCCACCCAGGGACAGTGCAGGAAAAGGTGACAGTTATTTTGGGGCTGATATGAGGATGTGGTGTTGGGAATGTCAGCTGGGAGCACGGGGAGGTTTTTCAGAGGGTCCTGGCAGGAGGGTGTGAAGGTGCGAGTGGCTCCCAGAGCCATCCCCTACAGAGAAGGGGGCACAGCCCGTCATGCTGAGCACTGGGGACAGAAAGCCATGACCTAGGAGGGACAGGCAGCCACAGCCCACCCTTCTGCCACCACTTTTCCCCCTTTTCCCAGACTCTCTGGTTTGACCTGCACCAGCGGCTGTCGGATAGCGAGAGCACGGCTTGCACGGTGAGAGTGCCTGCAGGGTGCTGGGGTGTCCCCGCAGCGTGGCATCGAACCTGGGGGGGTGTCACTGTGTTTTTGGGGTCTCACGTGTCACTGTGTTTTGGGGTCCTGGCAGTACCTCCTCCTGGTGCGGGACGAGATGACGGTGTCGCACAAGCACCTGGGCGAGTTCTGCAGCTCCCTGAAGCAGTACCTGAAGAGCGTGGCTGGGGAGCGGGACTGCTTCCAGTGGGTACCGCCGGTAGCTGGGCATCGGGGGACTGGGAGAGGGGGGAAGCAAGGGGCACCCCACCAAGTGAGGAACTGGGACAAAACAACCAGGATTTGGGGTGTAGTGATGCTTGGCCACCAAACCCCTTTTGCATGTGCTGGGGGGAACAGGGATGGGGCTGGGGCTCGGGACAGCCCTCAGTGGCCCACCCAGCGGCTGCTGAGGGGAGGAGGGGTGGCCCATGGTTCGGGGCTCACCCCTCTCCCTGCTCCTGCCAGTGTGACTGCAGTGAAGCTGCCCGACGGGGTCACCTTCATCGTCTACGAGTTCTGGGAGACTGAAGAGGACTGGAAGAGGTAGGGGAGGTGGGCAAAAAGTTCAATTTTTGGGGTGGGTGATCAGGCACCCAGGGGTGTTGGAGCTGCTGAGCCCCAAGCTCTGTCCCCTCTGATGGCAAGGGTGTGGGTCTGTCTGTCTGTCCTGGGGCTACCACTGTAAAGGGGACAGATGGCTTGGGAGGGCTTTGTGGGATGACCACTCCTGGGTCACCTAGAGATGCTTTTGGACATGGGGGACAGGAGATCTCACTGTCCTGAGCCATGGTTCACCCCAAGGGCATGAGGAGTGTTGCTGGCATCCAGCCCCTGCCCAAGCCAAGGGGACGGTGGTGGGACCGGGGTGGTGATTTACGGGGAGGCTGTCACCCACTCTCTCCCGCCTGGGTGCAGGCACCTGCAGAGTGCCACCTGCAAGGGCTTCCAGCACGTCAAGGTGGACACGCTGAGCCAGCCTGAGGCCATCTCCAGTGTGGCCGTGCCAGGTAGGAGGGTGGCCACCGCATGGGGTGGGGATCAGGGACACCCGGGCAGACACTACGGGGGAGCGAGTGGGGCATGGGG
>VZRW01014158.1:422667-448991 GCA_013398125.1 Aegotheles bennettii
CGAGGAAAGCCCCGAACCGACCCCCGCCCCGACCCCGCCCCGGCTCGGGTGCAGGAGCGCGGCCATCGCCTCGAAGCCCCCGGGGACAGCGGGGGGACCACGGGTCACGCATGCCCCTGGCGCGGCGGTCCTTGTCCCGCTGCCCCTGGGCATCCCCGCGTCCCAACGGGGACCGCAGGAAAATCAACGACCCCAGCAGCACCCAGCACGGGACTCGGGCCGGGGGCTCCCCGTGCCGGCTGGGTCCATCCCAACCGTTCCATTCCCACCGCGGGGCATTTCGGAGCACCCCGGGGCAGGGCGGGAGAGGGCAGGCGGCTGCGGGGCTGTGGCGAGCGCCCTTCAGAGCGTTCGGGGGTGGGTGCTCCACCGCGGCCGGGCACCTCTCGGCACCTCTGCTGCTGCCCAGAGCCCACTGGGGTGCTCCTGCCCCCGGGACACCTTAGCGAGGAGCCACCCCATCCCATACCCTGCTCCATGCAGGGAAAGGGGGTGCCGGGATAACGGGAAGGGGTGATGGAGGGAGGAGGCAAGGAGGAGGCTGCACCCCCCAGGGAGAAGGCTGCACCCCCAGGGACAAGGGCCCCGTCACCTACTCGGGGGGACAGGCGGCAGCGCTGTGCTGCTCCCGGCCCATGCCACCGCCCTGGGGCTCAGCGCACAGCCCCCGGTGCAGGCTGACAGCCCTTAATGCATTTTTGATTTCCCAAATATGCACCCTTCTGATCTCGGTAAAACGGATAAAGAGACTTTAATCAGCTGCTAGGAGGAATTATGGACGGCTAATTGTGCCTGCCACCTCCATTACATCTCTGCCGCCTATGGGGCTTATAACCAGTTAAAAGGCCCCTTCCAGGCCTTCATTAGCTGCACACCAAAGGCTTCAGAAATAATTGGCCTCCATGACTTAGAAATTGGCCACTGGTCTGTAAAATACCAGCCACTTCTTAATTCGGACTGGCGCTTTGATGCAGCTTGACTCTGGTTTCGGGGCTGCAGAGGAGCTGTAATCTCTCATTAGTGCGGCGATGCGAGGAACGAGCCTGCTCATTAGCACTGAGCAGCACAGCAGCACCAAAACTTTCCAGGCTCCCTCTGACGGGAGCACCCCAAACCAAAAGGGATGCAGCTCACCTCCCATGCTGGCACAGCAGCCCCAAGCAGTTTCTCTGCAGGGACTCTGGGATCCCTCTCATATTTTTCCCCATTTCTTCGGGTGCTCCAGCCCCCAGGCTGCAAGCCATAAGCTGAGGGTTCCCATGGGCTCCCAGCTTTACCTGCTGCTGTGTCCCCTTGGCAGGTGCTCTCCTCCCCTCTTTTGGATGGAAAAAGGCTGCTGATATTTTTTCTACCTTGTCACCTTCGTTTGAAGACAATCAAAGGCACAAACGTTGCATCTCCACCTTCAGAAGAGGAGAAGCAATCTGGAGAAAGCCAACTGCTCTCCAAGAGAAATGGAACAACGGGTTGGCCTGATCATTTTTGCAGGACACTGCAAAACCCTATCCATGGCCGCCTCCTGGAAGGTCTGTGCCAGACTCCATGGAGAAATGTTCTCTCCTGCAGTGCCCTTCCCAAGGCCCATCACCATCACCCATGATCTTAAGCTGCGAACAGGGTGGGTGCAGCCAGGCACCCCAGCAGGGCTGTGCCGGGCACATTCTCCTCCCCCAGCTGTGCCCAGGGCTGTGTGGGAGCTGGCGAGCTGCCCCAGAGCTCACCAGTACAGCCCGTGTCCCTGCCCGGGCACTGCTGCTGCTTGCTGACAGAGGCAGCCACAGCCTCCCTGCTCCTCCTGCAAAAAGGCACCTTTATTTGAAGCAGTGATAAAAGCAGCCAACAGGGAAAACCTCGCAGTTTTGCTACAAGGGAAGTTATTTCAATGATGATGTTAACCAACACCGTACAGTCAGGGACAACTTGTGCCCGTGTCCTTATTTAAGCCCGTGACAAGCCGCAAGCTTTCAGGAAGGACAAAACAGAGGAGACAGGGGTTTGGTTTCATGACACACACACGACACTGCTCAGTGCCATCCACAGGACAGCTGCTTACTGCCCTTTGGGAGTGCTCTCCTCATTACCCATCTCTGCAGCTCTGAAGGTTCTCAAAACTCAGCACTCAGTGCCCAATGGACAGTCTGCAGTGTGGGATGCTGCTGGTAAGGGTAACGACACGGGGGGAAGAGGGGAGAGGTGAAAATTTTCACTACTTAACAACTTGCTCTACATGACTAGCAGCGTAAAGAAGAGCCACCGAGTACATTGACTTAGCTTCATATAGATAACATATTTATTGAAAATCTGCTTCACCAACAACGGTGAAATCATGACCAAAAATTACAAAACATCATGGTAGTTGGCTTTATAAAAATAAACTGCAGGACTATGTCTCACCGATTCGTACTGATCTCCCTCACCCCCTCCCTCCTTTAATGGTGTATGTTATACTCTTCAGCATAATACCACTCTAGAAAATTGCATTCCGTCCAAAAAAATGCACTTGTTTTCCTTAGCAGAGGTCCTTAAAGTGACTTTTCCCCCCGCCCTCCCCAACAATAAATATAGAAAATAGCCTCTAAACAAATAAATTTTAGTTTGGTCAGCTTAAAAAAAAGGTCCATTTTCCTCCTCTTGGGATATGTAGTGACTAAGTAGCCATTTAAACAGGATTCATGTCTTTGGTGGCTTCGGCTGCTTAAAGTTGCAGTTTTATGTACAGACAATCAACTGAGGTCCTTTTTTTCTTCTCTCTCCAGAAACCAAAGACTATGAGATGATGTCAGGCGCGAATCACCAGCATGACCAGTGCTGCATTCGCTGCACCTTCACTGGGAGTGATCGATCACCCAGGAAAGCGACCAGCAAGGGGAGGTCATCTTTGGCAAGCGAGAGCTTTCAAACAGAAGGCGTCTTTGGTGGATGAACCTGTTGCATGAGCTGCGGTCGTTTCACTCGTGGTTTCCTTCTCTTTGGCCTGCTCTTTGCTTTGTTGATCTGCACCACAAAGAACGCCAGAACCACCATGGCACCAAGAAAAGCAAAGACTGGAATAGTCTGTCCTACATCCTGGTTGTACCGGCCAGGCATTATACCTGGGAAGGAAAAGAGGGTTGGAAACGACTAATGACCACATGAGCTCCAATGTCTGTGCAGTGTTAATGCCACCTACCAAAACGACCCGTCAGTAATTCTTGTTCAAAGATGAAACAGCTATTAATCAGATTACATTTCAGACAGGAAGATTAACAACTGCAGACCGATTAGCGAAAATAAGGCAGGATGCTAACGTTACAGAAAAGCACCAGCATTTCCACCTTGACCTATTTGGGCTTGCTCCAGAGACCGTGCACGAGGATGAGCTGTAGAACCAAACCCTTCCTTTTTACAGGCATCTTTGGGTCTAGCAGCTTGGCCAGAGAACAGAGCACGCGTGAGGCTCTCAAACTATTTCCTGCTGGGCCTGCAGTGCCCAGCTAGTACAGGAGAGCCACTCACCATTAGACTGAAAGCTGTTTCAAGTGCTTTACCTCATTTCTTAGTGTAATACCTTGCCCAAGTACCACTGAGACAAACTCTTCTGAAGTCTGCTTTTGTGCACTTACACAAGGAATTTTTATTAGCAGGAAGGATCGAGCCACAGCTCTCAGAGACAGGAACTGCTGCTGACACCCATAGGTCTGAACAGCACCAAAACTAACCACAACTACACAAAAAGCACCTGCCAAACTCTTCCTCCAGGTATGTCCCATGTGCTTTCCTCTGAATAAACTATTCATATACAAAAATATTTCTCTGGGGCTTCAGCAGTCAGCCCTTTACAACACAACCATACTATTATTTGTGTGTTTTTCACAACTGAAAATAAACACATGGCCTGTCTCCAGGCTGCACCCTGTTTGTTTTTTTCCAAAGCTTACACAAGTAGGAAAGCAAAACAGCAACTTTCAGACTTCTCAATATTTACCTCCAGGAATGTCCCATGCTCCACTTTCTCCAGGGGATAATGGTCTCACTTGGGGTCGGTTCTGTCGAAAACTGGGCAGAGCCACTTTATCAAGGTCAATTGACAGTAACTTTTGATGTTTCCAAAGGTTGCTAGAAGAAATTTAAAGACAGAGGTGTCTGCCCACTTACTTCAGTAATGCAAGGAATTTTATAGAAACATAGAGAAAGTGACAACTGGAACCTACAAATAACTCACTAATTTGGACTCCACTGATAACCAGCTCCACTCTTTGGGTTCTGCAGTTTGCAGTTTTCCAAAGTTAAATTCAGACACTACAGGGACACGCTTAGATTGGCAACGATTTACTAACAACCCTCTTTCTTGCACATAGGCTATCACAAGCTACCATTAGCAGCTCAGCAGACAAGCATGAGCTATATGCTGACATGTTTTCCTTCAAGTGACTGACAAATGACACACCAGAACGCAGAGTTAGGTGAGCTGCCCAAGAAGCTGCTTCAGAAAACTATTTCAAAGGCATGCAGTGAGGATGGATTTAAGCAAGACTGTTCAGCCCTAAGTTGGGATCACTCAACCACAAGAGTGAATTGGCTTGTGAAGCTATTTTTAAAATCTCCCAGTTTCACAGTGTAGCTACAAGGTGAGTCAGAATTATTCACTGAAGAGGCATTTATCATTATTTCCTCTTTGCAATCTGGTATTTCTCTAGGAAAGGCATTCCAGCTGTCCCTTTCAAAAGCACATGGAACTAATAATTTTTCAGCTTAACTCAAAAGCCAGACTTCTGGTATAACTATAAAAAAGCCGCATACTAACCTGGGGGCAGTTTCATTCAAAGGCTGTGGTTTGGCCCACGACAGGTGAGGACAAGCAGGAAGGGACCGGGGTTTAGGGTCTCCCAAGTGAGCCTCGAGCACCTTTGAGTATCGATGCAAATGGTTACCTGTAATTCACAGCACAGACAGACTGGGTTACCAAAAAACTGGTAGGGTAAGAGTTACTGACATTCACCTCTGGCTAAACAGAGCTGCTCTAAGAACAGGAGCTCTTTACAGTAATGACAACGTGTAGCTGAATATTGGTTAGAATTAACTGAAGGGTTAACAGAACATTGTAGAGCTCACACCAAACGAACCCTACAGGCATATAACTCAAGGGGGGTCTGCCTGAGTCTTCCTAAATTCCACCCTGACACTACCTCAGTTGCAGGCTCTGCTTGGTAGTTCAGGCTCTCACCTTCCATCCGCTCAGGGAGAGAGTAGCCTGCTCCCGATGGCGGTCGCTGTCTGTTTTCAGAATGGCTGAGACTTGGCGGCGTCACCCCGTAAGAAGTGTACTGCAGGAGGGAATCCAGGAGCCAAAAGCAATCTGTGGATTTCATAGCCCCCAGCCCCAAAACAAAATATGCGTTATGCCACACTTAAACTGGCTTATCTTTCTGTTAAGAAGGCTGTAATGAAATGTAAAAGTACAATCAGTTTTTCTGGTTCTTGGCTTTTTCCTTCTGAAACTCTAGGTCCAATTTCAGAAAGATGCAACTTTCAACACACAGCCCACACCCCCCTACCCAACAAACAAACACGAAGATTATCTGTGCAGTCTTAAAATATCTTGTGTCCCGAATCAGGCTCTTCAGGGGAGTAAGACATAAAACAACAGCTCTCAAATACAGGAATTCCAGCTTGGTCAAGGCCACCCAAGTCCCTGCAAAAATTACAAGGTTTTTTGGTGTGGAAATACAGGAAGTTCAGAGCTTCTGGTATCATTTTTAAGAGGGAAATGAAGAAACAACTGATTTTTCAAAAGGACAAAATAAATACCTTGCAAAGAAAATTAAGAACAAGGTAGTGTTTTCAGCAGAAAGTTATGATTCATTTGCTTTTCCAAGCCTAAAAAAATAACGAAGGGGAAAGGTTCTGGCTACATCCCAGCTAAAGGAAAAGCAGTACCTACAGCAGCTGTGGTACAGACTAGGTTGGGAATCAATTCCACAATACAGTTGTGGAATTGTGGTTTTACTTTGCACTTCAACAGCACAAGAACCCTTGTTTTGTTTCTCTCCTGAATTACTACTACTTAATCTACAGCTACCCTTAACAAACAAGTAGCCCAGTTATTTAACACCACAATTCTCCAAAACTTCCATTTGAGGAGTAGGACAATGCCCTATGAGCTATTTCCACCATAAAGCAAACTATTTTTCTCAGAACTTCTCCCCCCAGGAACAGTTGGCTGGGAATGGGAATTAATCTTCATAATCCTAGTGTCCCTTAAACCCTCACCTTTGATTTTTAAAGAGGTCAATCAGATTTTAAGGATTTATATTCACAAATGTTAGGAATTTACCTCAGTTAAAGCCACCGATGTCTCTGCAGGAAACACAGCGCCTGGTTCACAACTTAAAAGCTAATTTTAAAGGATTTCTTTAGAGCTTTCTACTTTTTCTTGCTTTACAAGTCACACTGAATTTAACAGCATTAGGGAGGTCACAAAGCATTGTTTTCTATTACCTAATTTATAGCTATGCAACTTCTTTTATGCTATGTGTTTTCAAGACCCTACAGCAAGCACATAAGGCACTGGTATGTTGGTGTTACTGCAACTCACTGGGAGCCACCCAAAGACGGGAGAACTTTCAAAGAAAAAGAAAAGGAGAAAGTAACGAGCAACAGACCGAGAGCTCCCTTGGGCAGTCTTTTCCTTTAAATTTAAATAACTTAGGCAAGGGATGGATTACATAGCCCAGTATTTTAAAATGTTGGCGACAAAAGCTTAAAGAACTATAAACTTATTTTTCATCACAAAAGGAAAATTCAGACTGAACATCACATTCAGTGGAAATTCCAAAAAGAACTCACTTATTGCACTATCTTTGGCCTCTCAAGCCACAGATCTACCAGATCATGCTTTACATGTCATGGAAACCCAATCAATCTCTTACAAATTTTAAAAGTCAGATCAGACAAAGTGCTAGAAAACGGCTTTATAAGGACCAACCAGACACAGAGAATGGCTTCTCTGGGAGTCACAGAAACCACACACACACACCTCACACATTTGCTACCTGGACTTGCAAACAAATGCTCTGGAAACCCAAACAGAAATTCCTCCTTTCTGACATAATTACACCAGCTGGTTTGTATCAAAGTAGAATAACCTGAAAATGGTAAAGCACAACTAAAACGTCGAACATTACCATTTATTCTCACAGGAAACATTGCAAAGGGAACAAAGCAAACTTGAAAGTTAAATCCATTGTACTGATAAACATTCTGAAAACTCAACTGGGGAAAAAGTGAAGGGATCCCCTAATGGCCTCTTCAAATCTTCAAATCAAGCACATGTAATTGCTAGCGCTGTCTGGAAACAAAGAAACTCCAAAGAATCAAAAAATCCAGCCCCCAAAGCTTTTGGAATGGAAAAAACAGACAAGAGGCCTATGGCAGGGGACACACACGAATGCTCCCATCTATCTGAGAGCTATTTAATGTGGGGTGCTCTTCTGTTGTAACTGCACCTTACAGCTTTCTCAGTAGAGACCTGCAGAACTGAGATTAATTCCCAGTTAGGAATATTTAGAGATTCCCTAGAAAACAGCTACTTCTGATGGGAGCTGTAAAACCCCCATTGGGCAGTTGTCAGCTTTATACAGTAACTTTTCCTGCATGTCAAAGCTTACACACCTTTCTGTCGATGGCTGTCATCCAAACAATTGGAGTCACCGTACAAAACAATTCTGCCACCGCCTTCCGAAGGAACTTGGTAAAGTCCCAAAATAGGGACATTTTCAATTACAGCAGTCTCCTGTTTTAAAACTTCAAGACCTAAAGCAAAGCACAAATAAATCTCAAGCACCAACATCAATTTACCTGTAAGTCAGCACAGCCTACATTGCAAACTTACAAACACAGCTATGCCACTCTTCATGTGACACATCTTTACAAAACGTTTTCAAAAACCCCAGGATGTTACAATAAAAATGAAACTGCTACAAGACCCTGTGACTGTGAAGTTTCTTTCTGGTTTTGTTTGGTGGAGAAGCAGAAAAAGAGCTCACAACTTCGATTACCCTCAACATTCTCAAACAAAAACTCCAAATACTTTCAGCAACAGGTCAAAAATCAAAACTGCCTAACAGATTGCTTTATGTTGCTTTAGTCCTTCTGCAGAATTCTACAGGACACAGTAACTTAAAAATCAGTCACCACAATGCACACTGCTCTTCACCAGCTTCCTTTGCTACCTATTACTACGAGAAAATTGAGTACAAAACCAACAAAAGAGAATACAGACATTCCATGAAACACAACATCTGTCCCTCTGCAAGCAGCAGCTGCAAGACAAAGGCTTTGATTAAACTCAATTAAAGCAACCGTTCAGGGGAAGCCCATTTTAAAGACTGCTGGGCTTGCACCTCTCTGCAACCAGCAGTTACTAGTTACCCCTGCGCTCTCTCTCTTCAGCTTTCAACTCAGGAACAAAGAAAAGTACTGTTTAGTAAGGATACCTAAGCCAAAAAAAACCCAACCCAAAAACCTTGATGTGAATTTTTCTACCTTTCCCCTCCATTTTAGCTTTTGGGAAATTTTACACCCTCCTCAGACCAGCTGCTCTTTGAACTGGCAATAAAAAGGACTCCACAGAGAAAGCAGGTCTTGTCAAACTGACCCTATCTCTCCCCCTTTCCCTGTCCCATGCAGATGTGTTTACGTACAACAAACACAACAAAAGACTGCATATATACACTTGGATATTGCTGTATTATATAAAAATTGCACACAGAGTCATACTGCATGCCTGTTAGGCATCCAACTACATGTTCTACACCAAGTGAAAGCACACCTACCCTGACCCTGTCAATGCTTTTTGCACTCTGTTGTTTTTACACCTTCAGACTTTGTAACTTTGCTTGTGCACCAACTCCAAAGTTCTACATAAAACACAGAAAAAAGAAAACGAAGCGCATACCTTGATCCTTAAAAGTCTGTGCAATGACAATGCCATCTTCTGGGAATTTTGCAATACTGCAGCCTGATGCATAATTCACTGAAAAACATCACAAAATTGCAGCTTAAAGACTAAAAGTGACACTTTCTCCCATCCCACCATATTTCAGTGAGCTGTTAAAAAAAGCATGGATGAAAATATTCTGAGGAACACTGCTCTGAATTTGTGTATTTTGACCAACACGTGCACTCACAGAGAAGGTATTCCTAAGCACAGCTTTTGCAGATCCATCTTTACATACTGCTTTTGAATCTTCCCATTTAGGAAACTGACATTATCTTTTTTAAATGGAAAAGCTTAATCAAATGCCACAAGAAATGTAGTATTTCACACTAAGAGTTGTTATTTATGCTACATAGAACTTGTCTCCTTTAGTCAATGCTGGTGAGCATAGAGAAACCTCAGAGTTGCTGCCTTCTCTTTTCACATTCACTTTCCGAATGAACCAGTCAGAAGACCAAGATTTAGCAACAAAGCATGAAAACATCCAGGGACTCGGTCAGATAAAAAGAAACACTGGCTAGACCTAGAAAATCTGCAAACAGTAAGGTCACAGACCTGTGGCCTAACCACAAAGTTTGAACTTGAAACCAAACATACTCATTTCAGGCTATTTCGGGGGGAACAATGCAAAAGATAACAAGAACAGGAACGTACAAAGCATCTCAGGAGGTTGTGATGCATGTATAAATTGGCGTATTCCAAGGAAAAAGTTTCCAGCGATTCTTTCTCTAACATCTCAAATGTCTACCTAATTGCAAAATCAAAAGTACAACTAAATTAAAGGCTTCATCTTGCCAACTAATATTTATAGCCCAGACAGATAAGACACACTCTAACAAAGAACTGGCACCTGGAACACAATCCTACACTGAGGACATTCATTACCTGGTCTGAAAATTTTTCAGATCCAGTCAATGAAGGAAGTAATCATTCAAGCATGCTCACAAGACTCTTTTCACTGAATCTGAGCAGTTCCCTTGACTTTCATTCAATCTTATTCTCAGAGAACTACTTTCCAAACACTGCACTGTAGCCTGTGTAGGCAATGGACTCCAGTACTCACTTTCATGATTTGCCATGGTAAAATCGCCTTCATACAGCCCATCACTGAAGGCCATATTCCAGACAGAAAGCAGATCATTGAGAGCTGGTATGTTAGCACCGCCAGTATCAGGCATCCACCACTGTCTAAAAATTACAGCGGAACAGTTTGTTAGTACACAGAATATACTCCTAGAATTGGTGTAAAGTCAGGTGTCTTCCCGCATGCAGACTTTTTCAAAGTCACTTAAATAATGAACTACATCTCCAAGTCTTATTTAACTCCAGAGGCATGTGAGCAGCTGTCACTGACACCAGTGCTTCTGAGCAAAAGTTAAGTAATAATAATGTAAAGCTTACAGTTCCATGGAAAACTTCAATTTGCTAGAAAGCAACTCAGTCTTACGCTTTGTTTGGCTGAGATGAGGCAAAACCAACGGTTGTGTCATTTGTTTTTCATTTTTCTAACAAAGCAAAATGTTACTTGCTCACAAACTGCACAACAGATCTTTCCAGCTTAACAGTAACTCAAAACGACTGCAGTAAATACGAGCATCTTTCTCACACTGGTGATATTAGCATATTTTCCCTTTATACAATATATTGGAATGATTTTAATAATGGGCACACAACCTGGCAATTCTGTTTGTAACCCACATTTTCTTTCTCCCCAAAAGTGAAAACTTATCCATTTTTCCTTGTGTGTCTCCAATTTCTTACTTCTTTTCATTGTAAATGTTTTTCTGGGCTTTAAAAAAAAGATCATATTATCAAGGGGGCCTTCACAATCATGGTAAAATAGGTAGCATGCAAGCACTAAAGTACAGCATGGAACATCTGAGATTTTTAGGGTAATACCATGCATAAAATGTCAATTGTATGGCATTTTATTTCCCAAAGAACTGATGTAAATCAGTACCTTGTGTTTTCATCATAAAACTTGACTTTTCTCATGACAGATGTGTTGTACCAGTCACTAAACACTATGAGTGAAAGTCCATTATCAACATCCCTCCTCAGCTTGGTGATCTCTTCAGGAAAATACTCTTCCTCACTGTCCACCATCAGTAAAGTCCCTGTGTATAAAAGCAAAAGCCAGAGTTCACCGGGCTGTTCACTGTAATGTTATCGCTATTCACGCAACCCATACAAAGGTCAACAGCTATTTCTCCAACAAAACGATGGTGAACCAGAGGAGAGAGAAGTTCTCTAATGCTGCTCCCCATCACCTATAAAACCAGCAGTTTCAGAAGAGAAATTATTTTATCACTTTGTTAAGGGCTACCACTTCTGTATCCAGCTGCACATCCACTGAACTCAAAAAGCAATGGTGTGGTATTTACTGAAGAATCAAGGTAAACAAAAGATTACTACTGACAACATTTCCAGAACTAGAAAATTGTCAAGAGAATGCACCCTCACTTTAGAGTCCACTGAAGAACATCGCAGGCCAAAAGAGAAGAGGGTCTTGTTGGAGCATGTCATGGTTAAACAGAGGGGCATGCTGGAGCACAAAAGAGCGTGGACAGCTTGGTTTGTCCTCAGCCTGGCAAATCTACCAAATCTCCTTCGTGATGAGCACAGAAGAAACAAGCCACATGCTGCTTTGCTATTGCATGTGGTCAGATTGAATATTTTCCCCACTCTTTTACCTCTCCACAAAGATCACTGTTTTAAAATGCCACTGTGAGGAAAAGAAAAAAGTCAGAATGGACAGTTTTGATTTCAGTCTGCTATTCATGTCACGCTTCATTCTGACTGTGTCAAAATCTTTTAGCAAATACAGTTCTGCTTTTGTGGGATGGAATACAGATGAGCTTTGAGCCCACTCAAGAGGTGGGCTTTCCCACTCATTTTTTTCATAAGGATAGAAAACTGCACTAATTCTACTAGACTCCTAAGCAAGCTTCTGCAGCGACACTTTACACAACTAAATATAAGCAAATAAATAATAAATTCACTCACTGTTACAGTATTTTTCTACTACCACAAGAATTTTTCTTTGCACCACCACAACATTTTTGTCTTCCAAAACCCAAGCCATTTTAAGAAGTAGTTAACAGTATAGAGGACAAGGTGATTAACTCATGCTTACCATACTGGCTTGCATCAAAACATGTAAATGGGGAACCAAGAACCTCCACGAAGTACCCCATGCTCCTTAGGTGCTGGTACATGTCCCTAAAGTTAGTGTGGATATGGTCACCATTCCTTAGGAAAAGAGAAAAGTGTTGAAGACATTTAAATCTGGCATGCAAAAACCTGATTAAAATCCTCTAATTATAGATTACTTCCTAGTTTCCTTTCTAAAAAGTCCAGTTTTTTCAAATGGTAGCTTTTGAAGCACCACCTCCTCTTTGCAAAATTATTCACAAATGACACTGGTTCCAAGTGCTACAGAGAAGAGATAGCCATACAGTCAAAGCCAGAGCCTGAGCACATCCCTTACAAAGAACAATTCTACATGTTTGCATCACACCACAGAGAAACACTGCTGCATTAAAACCACATGCTCTTCACGGGACTTCCTCCTCAGAGAAGGGCCAGTAAGAGTAGTTCTAACTACTAACTGAAAGAAGCACACAGGACCAGCTGTAAATAACTGCTGAAACTCAGCAGAGTTCCTGTCCATGTGCCATATCCGCATGCTCCAAGCAGCTTCCCAAAAGCCTGTGTCTTGGTCACTGAGACAATCAATACTCACTTACACACTGCTGCACAATTATTCCTATGGATCTTTCCCTCTCCATCTATGAAAGACAACAGGTCAGCTGAGCCTTGCCCTGCTTCAAAGACAGTCTCCCTCAACAGACAATGGATTTCCCCTCTAGGATTCAGTCTTTCAAATTTCTCATGGTCTTTTTTTTGATAAGTGAATGCTGAAGCAGCTAATAAGGTGTCCCCCTTACCTTCCAGGAAGAAATTAGGGCAGAAGAGAAGCATGCTACACTTTGAATGCCAAACAAAATCTCAATGTCTTAAATGTGCATTTTAAAAGCTTTTCACTTCATATGAATAAAACCACAGTGCACAAAAATAATCCTACACCAAAAGCATGCAGAGTCCAAGTGGTTTTCATTAATTTCTTAGAAAATCTAATCCCATGCCACACTGAAAAAGGCCAGAGCCCTCTGGCACTCAGTAATGTTATCCCATATCATTAACACACAATCAAGAAATACTGATTTGATAGAACCTGAGATAAATACCAATCTAACGGATCATTCTTCATCCTCAAATTATCCCTGGGGAAGTATCCTGGTGGGTAACGGAGATTATGATATTGATCCCAAAGGACTCGCTTACTACGAGGTGGAGTAGGAATAATCTTCACTTTTATTGGAAGCTTCACCGTTGAAGTCTGCTCTGCACCATTCTTTGACTGAAGGACAGAAAACTACAGTGAAACCCTTTTTCCCCACAGGAACATTCACCAGTTAACTGTGGATTGTGAAGGACCAAAAAAATGGAGGTATCAAATCTAGTTTTAGTCACCGGTACCATCTCTGGAGACGAAAAGATTACTTTTGCCTTCTACCACCATAGTATTTTTTTCTGCACTGAACAGTTTATATTTAAGTTCAGAATGTCAAATACTTAAAATATGTTACAACTGTGATTTGGTTCAACCATTCAAAACCATAAAAATTTCTCAGGAACAATCAAGCATGGGTCTAGAAGAAATGTATTTGAGCAATCTTTTTCCAAAACACACTATTTAGAATTCACAATAAACAAATGAAATCATGAAGTTGGTCTCAAAGAGAGGTTTTCTGATTCTAAAGCATATCCAACTGGCAGGTTAATCTTGCTCTCTCTATAAAGATCATTATTTGTACTCTTCAATTTCCTGATCACAATCTAACTTACGCTTCAAATGATGGGACCAGAGTAATCCCTTAAAAAGAAAGTATGTGTCTATCAGAAAGTAGTTTTAATAATTATTAACACAGAACAAGCAAAATGCACAGAACTTACTTCATTTTCTGCAGGGGATGATACTGTGATCATAACATGACCTTGAGCAATGCCTTCCCAAGATGCTGCTTTCTTTGCTACAGAGATGGAAATTGCTAAGTATCCAGACCAAGGCCACAACACAGGTGAATAGGAGAAAGCCACTTCGATATTATCCCCATTTTGGGGGAGATAGGGTTGCCAGTCTGGCTGTGAAATGAAGAGCACAGAACATCAGTAAAACAGTATGTGTGTTCACTAATTTTTGCACATATAGCTCTCTTCCTCTGCACAAAGAAATAACCAATCTTAACTTTTCTGAAGATTATGTCTAATTTAAAAATGTACACAAAGCCCAAAAGGTTGGTATTGTGCCAGTGAATCAACCTCATCGTGACAGCCTTCATGATCCAGACTATAGGCTTTTCAGAGGCAGGACTCTAAGAAGAGATCTGAATAGTATGCTGGCTAACCATGCTATTTTAATATTTTGGGGGCCTGTGCAAAGATTTATCAGCAAGAACACAAAATTTCCCTTCGGTAACAAAGAGAACGATCGCTGTAACAGATGCCGGCAAATTACATCAGCTGTGTGAGAGCATTACCATAAGTTAATGATGTTGGGTAAGAGCTTAAATGTTCTTTAATGTAAGCTTAAATCTAAAACAGACCTCAGGACTCACACTAAAATGTTGAAATTAAGCTCATTTACATTGGCTAGAGTTTTGGGATAAGTGCCTTATTTATGTTGTATCAATTCCCAAATCTGTTCTACATTTAAACTTACCTAAAAGTTTAATAAAAATTAAAAATTAAAAACCTCCCTAGTTAACCAACACGCTCAACATCACTGGTGTAAAAGAAAAGGTTTTGCAGCAGACCTTGGTAAGACAATACCTTCAGGTCGTTTTGACCCGTGGAAGAGGCATGACTTACAATGTCAGGATTCTTTACTGAGATTGCTTATGCTCCAGCCAAAAAAAAATAAAAAAAAAGATGAGGAAAGCCTGTCCAGAAGATTTTAAACGCTATCAGAGAATGCAAAGAAATTACTAAGTACCCATCAATCCAAACTGCTTTTACAAAGATAAAACACTATACCCCCCCCAAACCAATGCATTGCTTGAAAACTTGTAGGGAGCTCACGTTGACAAATTTACTAATCTGGGTGCGTCCTTGAAAATCAAACAATTTGCTTTTCTTGCTCTCAGCAGTAAGAAATCTGATTTGTTCTATGAAATTCGTAGCTAAAATAGTCTTTTCTGGGAAGCTTCTAGCAGCATTAATAGTCAGGACTTGGAACAACATTAAGCCTTACCTTGTCTACAATTCTCCCAGTGACTCCCATGCCATTAAGGATAGTAACATTAACAATGGTTGGCATCCCTCCATAATATATGGGCTGAGAACAATAGGGCCACATGTAGGGACATTCCGTCAAGTCAATATAGCTTGGACTCAAACTACAGCAGGATGGAGGTAAAGTCAAAAAAAAAATAGTCAATGAACAAAAGAAGAACATGCCACTATATATCTATGAAAAAATTACAGATAAAACATGCCAGGTATAGTTACTCTATCAAGCTCTCACCTCACTTCCCAAATCTGCCCCAAATTCTTCTTCTCTCTCCCTCTAACTTTTTTGTAAAGTTTTGTGCAAAGATTTTCACACACAAAAAAGGAAACTTTTCAGTACTATGAGAATCTTCTTATTCTGGAAAGTTAAAATTCAAGTACTTTTCCATTGTATTCTGGGTTACATCATTCATAACATCTGAGCCTAGAAGGGAAACTAAACTTGGCTCTCACAGACACTTCATCCCCTACACTGCTATAGCTTAGGCAGAAAATACTTTGACTTTTTGTCCATTCCTTTGTCAAAATTCATACTTCAGGATCACATAAGACCCGTGCAAGTTCTCTTTGTTGCATAATCACAGACTGCTCAACTGAGTTACATGTGCATCACCTGCTCTCTTAAAAGAAATACAGCAGATTATAGTGTATTATTCATCAATTAAGGATTAAAATTAACCTGGCCTGTGGTTTATAGCTGTTGAGGATCTGATAAGCTCTCAGAAGATCCAACTTGCCATGTCCTTGTTCAAACATGTTGACTCCAGGAAGTCTACGTGCCGATGCAATAAGTGCCTGCTTCATACTTGCTGGATTCACCATTTCACGCTTCTGAACTGTGCTGAAATAGGAAACAATAGATCACATTAGTTTCTAGTTAGTCTTGTTTATGAAAAAGCAATCAAAAATCAGTTTGCTGTGAGTAACACCATCTGTTCATATTTGTCCATTATTACCTGATTTCTCACTGGAACAGCTGAAGAAGAGCGACAAGTTCCTGACACATTTCTCTTAAAAACTAACATTACATTAATTTTTCCCCTTACAATGTGCCCCATAACCAGCAGTCTATCAGGGCAGTATCTTTATACACTAAATAAAATACTCTGCAAATCAAAGCCTCTGTAACTGGAAACTTGCTGGCATCTTTCTCAACATGACTCTGCTGGTGGGGGTGGTGTAAAAATAGCTTTGTTTTTCAAACAAAACCACACCATTTTATTGAAGAAATACGATGATGACTTTGAATTTTTTGTGTGTTTTTCAAATAAAGGTTCACCTCATCCTTACGTAGAAGCAATGGCAAACACAAAGTACAGGCTTGCAACTCTCACTTCCCTTTCAAGTTCCTCAGTGTGCAACAGATGACTTACGCAACCGGATAACAGCCATAAAACACTAAATCCTATAAAATTTACAAGTACTTAGATAATTATCTGCTACACATAGTTACTTTGAGCAGCTGCTCTTCTACAACACAACTGACAGAAGCTCAGCAATTCAAAATGAGTTAAAAGCGTGACAAAATTACTTCTCAGTGCTGTTCTCCCTAGTCATATTTTCAAAGACATAACTATTACCCAAAACAGTTCTCAAGATTTTCCCAGGAAACTTAGAGCTGGTCAAACAAAGTGATGCCTCAAGCAGAAGAATAATGATTTTATCCTCCAAGTTTGTTTTCCTACATCTAAACACAATTTAGTTTTATTTGGTGAGTTCTTTTCTAGGGCCTTCTGTGACCCTCCTGCATCAGTATCTTTTTAGAGATTCTTATTTAAGACTTACCTCACTAGCAAAGTAACAGCACCTGCCACCACAGGCGACGCTACGCTTGTCCCAGAGAGAGAGCGGCATCCACCTTTCATACCAGAACCTCTCACTCCAGAGCCATAAGTAACAATATCAGGCTTCACTCTACCATAACCTCCAGGCAGCTCCTGTGAAAGAAAACAGACAGATTATTGCCCTGATACATAACGAACACTGGTTGCTTCATTTAGGCATTTAAACTAATTGCAAGTAATTGCGAACTAAAATTATCAACTAAATTAGCTGAGGTTCAGCATCACAGAATAGCAAGTAACATTTAAAGAAGGACTCAAGCTGTTTATGCCATGTTCTCAATGTTCCAACGTTAACACTACTGCCGATTACCCTAAGATCTATGCTAAGAATGAAACCACTGACAATAGTAACCATGCTATCTGGCTAATGAATGAGATGCAGTACAAACAGAAACATATAATAATCCCCTTAATCAAGATAATAATGCAATCTCATCTGAAACCAATATGCAGCACTTTTCACCTCAGTTCAGCCAGCAAATAAGTGCAATGTTACACAAAGCATCTGGAAATCCCAGGATCTTTAAACTAAAGGAAGGACAAGAACAGGCCTTCGTTTTTCCAGATTCAACCACATAGGCCAAGTCCTCACCATAAATCAAAAGGTACTGGACATTTTACAAATACTTCAAGAATGTCAATAGTGCTCAAGATTACTGATGAGAAACCCCGCAAGAAACATAAAGCTTCTTGCTTAAAGACTTACAATCTCCAATTATTCTGATCTCTGATGAAATCTTTTATCATGGTATGTGTTGGAGTAACCAATCTGCAGGGGATTACCCATTCAAAAAAGGCTCCCTTTCCAAGGCCCTTATTTTGGTTGCAGATGTGGTTGGCCATAGTCAAAGTATCTTACCCAAGTGGTCATTCCCCTAGATGAAAAGCGAGCTATATTATCTTCAAAGTCAATGCCACCTACTCCAATCACATCCATCTGGTCAGCAGGGTTATTGAGAGTCCTAGAACAAGGTGGAAGATAGAACGACCAAAAAAAACAAAGAACAAGACACATTAATAAATTTACCTTGATAATGGACATGCTGCCATCAGATTTCTATCAGACACTCTTTTTAACCTCCACAGAAACAAATTTTGGTCCTACCCTATACAGTTAGACTTACCAGTGAGAGCAACTTTTCAGGCAGTTAGTAACTCAGTAACTACCAAACCATGTATTTAAGACAAACCAAAATCTATTTTTAGGCATTTATTTTAGACATATACCACAAATGATTCTGGCTTGATCCCTTCTCTGTTTTTTAAGTCCAAGATCAGTACCTAAAGACGTCTGCTCACACCAACAGCGAAATGTCAGCTGGAAGTACTGCCATTCGTTTACTGACCTTTCACTGTTTCAATGAAAAATACTTAGGTAAGTATTTCACAAATTGCTGTACCACTACAGCAAGTGATAAAGACAGTGAAAAGAGGGAGTTTAACTTGAGTCACTTTCTATAAATAGATAACAGCAAAAAGGAGGAGGGAAAACCTCCTGACTAAGCACAACTACTTCCAAAAACATATAATAACAAGATATTTGGTTTTCTTTGAAGTGGTCATTGAAACTTACCCATACAAAGGGCCATCATTGCCAATGGCAGAGACCATGATGACGTTGTTAGCTGTCAGTTCCCATACCTATGAAAAATAATGTTCACAGTAAGGCTCTGCACAAAATAGATATTTTTCTAACAAACATATACTCCATTGTGCCTGACATAAGCAAATGGTTAGTCCAACCCCTCTTTCTTAGTGAGCCTTTTAAAATATGTCTCTCTGGTATGTTCAGTACTAAGCTCCACACTCTTAAGGTTATGTGACAAATAAGCAAGCCTCAACAGTAACACTGTTGATAATACATATTTAGGCTACACCAAAGGAAAAACTCCTGCCCATAATAAAGCACTCCAGATGCCAAAATCAAGTTATTCTGAATCCCCTCCAGTAATACTCTAGGAAGAGTACTGAAGTCACTGCCAAACTACATTTCAGTGCAGGTTATCATTAAAAACAGGAAAGAATTTCTACACCTCAAATACCCTCCATTACTCTTCACAAAGAAAGATTTTAACCTTTTTAAAAATGTAAATTAATTCACTTAGTGATTTTGAAGGACAGATCAACAATTCAGGGAAGCACAACACTTACAAAGACAAAAACATAATTCTGCTTTATCCTGAAAAAAACGCTTATCACATAGCTGAATCAACTACCTGTACTTTTTACCTATTTGTTGTTAAACAATTTGCTGCTAAATTCACACTATACGTATTTTTACCATGAAATAAATTGAACAAGCAGAGATTTAAAAAAAATCAAGGGTAGATTTCAATTAAGCTTCTTCTATTAAGGGCCCACTTAGTTGCTCCCACTGCTTGGGAGTTACACCTCCTAGCAGTACATGCAGCATTTTGTAAAAGAGCATTCTTCCACAGCTCTGTGAATATTTGGGTCATCTTTGGTTTTTTTAAATCCATTCCTTAAATATATTCCTAAAAGTCTGCAAACTGTACAAAACTTCTCTTACGCAAATGAAACTCCACTGAAATTGTCAGCAGCGCCAAGAACCTGTCAGCAGCTGCAGCAAACAAGTAGCTCTGCAAGTCCAGCATTTGCATGAGGGATACAAATGCCATGACCACTTCATTTCCTTGTACTAACCTTGTCAACAAATGGATGATCCATGAAGTCAGGCCCACCAATACTTAGATTCAATACATCTATCTTCTTTAAAATTGCGTAATTAAAGGCATCCAGAAACCAAGATGTGTATGAGACCTATGTAAGCAAGAGGGGGAAAAAAACTATCAATGGAAAATCCAGTGATTCCATGACAATACAGATGTCAGACAGAAAGGAGAAAAAACACCAAAATAAAGCACAAAAGTGGCAATGGCCTCCTAGTATTTCTAGTGCTCAGGACATTTGAGTGATTGCTCCAGCACTATACTTCCACACACTATTTCTGAAAAATATACCAGATTTGGAAACCATGAGACATATTGTAGTATGTCTCTTTTAAATAGAAAGATGTGTCCTTCTCACTGGTCAAAGAAAATACATCAACATTTACAAGTACTCATAACATTCTCAGAGGAAAGGGTTAATACAGCATTGATCTGGATAGGCAGAAATTGAAACACATGTAAAAAAGCTACCTGATTATTGGTGAACACTCTAAAAATGTGCAGTTCTGCATTTGGAGCAAATCCCTGGCATTCTCTCATGCTGGCTATCACACCTGCTACAAAAGTCCCATGGCCCAAACCTATCACAGGGAGAAGGAAACAAAGTAAGACGTTATAAAGACAAACCATTTAATTGTTAGGGATTTGTACTGTTAAACACCACCTATACAAAAAAATCACATCCATCTAACAGACTTTACAACAAATTGCAAACACTGGGTTCAGTTCCAGTCTTCTTCAATCATATTTTGCTACTGGGTTCAGCGGGGCCAGAATTTCCAGCACTGCATAGCCAGGCAACCAGCTGATGCAACACAGTGATACACACTCCAGTCTACTCTCTCCTGACTGCTACCAACGAAATCAAGAGCCACACAAAGCAATCAGGACAGAAAAAGGTTATTTTGAAAAAATGCAAGTCACAAGGCAAACATATTCTTATGTAAGCTTCTTAAAATGTTTCTATCCTGACTCTGCAATAACCGTATTTGTTAAGGATGAAAAATGAGACAAGAAAACACATTTTTTCCTCTCCTCAAAAAATAATCTAGTTTTTGCTTTATGGGACCATCTGCATTATATTTCTGCACTACAAATCTGCCTGTCCAGCAGCTATCTGGGCACAGCACTCATAAACAGTACTACTAAAAGCCAGTGCTGCAATGCAAAGAAATATTACATACAATGCAGGTGAGCAAGAATGAGCAAGATATGCACACACCTTGAACTCTCAGGGGATTAAATTGTCAACCAACTCACTGACCCAGACCATATGAAGTTAATCTGTGAAAGCATACGGTCAGGGCAAGTTAGGGTCAACATATAAAAAAGGAACACAAACATACTGCAGAAAATAAAAAGTCCTTTGGAATGTTGTTGATGGGCACACGCCAGCAGAGTGTTTGTTGATGAAAACTATATGGATTAGAAAGAGCTTATGAGAAGCTGCCAAACCTCTGATTGGTTTAGGACTGCACAGTAAAGAAGTAAAATGCTCCCTCCTAAGTATGGAAATACGTATGAACTGTGAAGCAGCAGAATGCATAAGAAGGAATAGGAAAAAAACAATTTTGTGGGGTTTGCCCTCACCTCCACCTACTTTAACAGGATACTTATGCCTGCATGTCTTCTTGCCTTGACATTTTTCAAAAACTATGAGGAAACACCACATATGATTCAAAGGAGACTTATGCAACACCCTCCTGAAACCTTAGTACTCTGTAGATTCTGATATGAGGACAAAGTGCTTGAACATTGCAAAATTAAGCTTAAAATCATAAGATATACAGTTTCAACAGATGTTAGTACCAGAGCAGGAACAGCAGTTTTACAATGGAAAACAGAACACGCCAACGTCAGGAACAGTCGGACAACTGTGCAGAGTAACTCACCATCATCCAAGGTTCTCTCATTAGTCCAGTTTGTTCTCTCCTTTACATTTTTGAAATGTGGATGTTTCTCACTCAAACCAGTGTCAAACACTGCTACTCTTACACCAGCACCTGTAATAGAAAAGCATTGCTTTTTCTTATCCAGCTTTATAGCAAATCTATTCTATGAAGTTAAAGAAAACTTTTATGCTTAACGTTGCATGCAATTTACATGCTCAGTAGATTAGGTTTTAGGTTGTTTTTTTCTTTAAGGTTTTAAAGAAAACTCGTATTTCAATTCAGAAATTCAACCACAGATCATAAATACGACCAATTACTCTTAAGTACAGTACACACAAAGAGAAAAGCACTTTGTAAGTACACAATGCATCTCAAAAAAGTATTTCTCAATCTGTCTGGAACAGGCACATAACGAGAGATTAACACATAGGGGCGAATTAGCCTCTCCTTACACTTCACTTGTTTTTTCAAGGAAGGGAATTGTTCTAAGCCAACAGACAAAAGCATACCCGTGTAACCCATCTGCCAGAGGACATCTGCCTGCAAGGTCTGAGCAACTTGGCGTGGGATAGCTCTCAGCAAACGCCTGCTTGAGTGTCGACCTGTTGCATGCCAGAAGCCAGAACCTAAAGAAAGACTTGCTCTTCTCAAGGGACGAGATGACTGCCATTTTTGAGTCCATCTGGTTTCATTGCAGTGCAACATTGGATCAGCTGTGTAGAATTAGGATGAAGAAAAGACAAAACAGTACAAGGAAAACCACAAAAGATTAGATTTTTATGCAAATATACACATTATATTGCTATAACAAAAGTTTTAGATGAGTGAGTACCCATTTTCTCTAATCAAAATCAGTAAAAGCTGTTTTATCTACTAGGGACATAGTGCTCCAGTTTCAGGACTGCTGCAAAAGAAATGTTTCTGTGTTGCAGATGGAATCATTGTCACACTTTAGCAAAGGTATGACAGGACCCTGGTAATTTTTTAGGCAAAAGAATAGATTTCTGTAAACTCAATGAAAACTCTAAGGCACTTCCCCTTTGTGTAAAGCTAAGCTGATGGTTTGAAATAAAGCTAAGCCTTTTACACGGCACATCTCATGCAACCACACAGAGAATCACTTACATTCCGAGTACTGGAGCGATCGGAAGACCTTCCGCTGAGGTGTCACACGCTTGATGTTTGGGTGATCTTCCAGTGTCAGTACTCCATCTTTCTGTTTCTCATTGATCTGAATAACTTCAAAATCACTAGGATAGTCACTGGCTGGGTTGTTGCGAGGCACAATCCTCCAGTTCTCAATATCACTACTTTTTAGTGCACTTGAAATAAATTTACTTCTAGCTTTAGCTGTGAAGTATCCATTAAAAGCCACAATATACTCTGCAACAAGAGCACAACTTATCAGAACTGATGCTCAATCAGCTTACTCACGCATTCACATTGCAAAGGTCTGAATATTTCTTTTTTTCTTCATCCAGAACAAATAATTACAATTTGAGGTAGTTTTTTGTTGCTTTTAGATATCTGCAATGTATTTCTGCACTAGACAATGTGTTGTTTAGGTTTTTTGGTTTGTTTTTTTTTGTATCAGGAAATCTGCAAAATATGACAGAAACCTCTGAAAGGAAGGTAGAATTGTAAATATCATGGACAGTTGAAACAATGAGGGCAGAGTAGGGGAGAGGGAACAGACTTACTGTTACAGGCAGCAGCACCAACTGCTCGATACGCCAATTCAATGTGCTTCTTGATAAGAATGATTTAAAGAATCCAACCTCTACACAGTGTTGAGTTTTAGTGCAAATTACTGACACCAACTACAACGCACAGAAAGCAAAGCTGGTCCCAACAGTCCTGTCCTTGATCTGCATCAGTGATTTGTGAGTGGACCTCAGGGCTGGCACACACCACCACACTCACCTCAACAAGTCCCTGGCTAACTACACACAGAAATGGCACATCATGCCCGTAAGCACCCGGACACACACCCACTATTCCCTGTGGGAATATTATGGGTACCTGAAGCATTAAGTGGACACAGGGTCAAGGCATCCCACCACTATCCTATCTGCCTCACTTTGCCTTTCATCTGTTCCCTTCACAATTAGCGATACAATTTTTCCATACACGTATTACCGCTTCCAAACTTTTTCTTGAAAAAACCCACAGGGATTCCTTGCCTTTCTCACACCTTCAAGGCCCACTTGTGGTGACATTTCACAAAAGAGCCTGAAACATACCATCATCGGCCGGTCAAAACAGCTACTAAACACACCAAAGTGACCAGATTTGCCCACCTGAGCCTTCGCACTCCCATTTTCACTTTTAACATCCTCTTTATTTGCCCTTTCTCTTCCTTCTCTTGTTCTTTGAATCTCGTCTCCAGTTAAACCAAGAACCCTTGAAAAAAATCTGTCTCTCTTTTTGAATAGAAAATTTAGCAGATGATATGCCTCTACAGAAACTCTGCATGTTAAAATTGCACAAATACCACAAATCAGTAACATACACTGGAACTTCACAGGGTTTGTTTTTTTTTACTGCTTAACTCTTTATTACCATGCTCCACGACTGTCGAAGTGAATTCCACTTTCAAAGTAAGGCGAGAACATCCAGGACATATGTGAGCCTCATGAGAGGAATTCCCTAGTCTGGTACTGAAGTGTTTTTTGCCACTGAGTAAAATAACAACCAGAACAAACCAGATGTTTGCAGACTTCATGGTCATAGAATAAAATGGTTTCATTCCAAATATTCCATATATTCAAATCACAATTTTCTTCTTTATAAACTAGTTCATTTTTGTTTCAGTAAACGTTGCTTTCACTGTGCTGATCAACTGGATATTCTTAAAGCTGTGTCCAAAATAAGTAGAGATTTCATGGTGTTTTGAGGTAAAGCCTTATAAACAGGCTCATTTCTTTCTACGCTTCTTCTCCATTTTGTATTAAAGGATTCGGTCACTCAGGATGTGGTAGCTGAGTCCTGTACTCCATTTCTGATGGCAAAGTTAACTCCCTAGAAGAATTAGCAATGCTGATTGCAAGTCAACCTGTAAGGCAGGGCAATATAGAAAATAATTAGATTCACTTTTGTGCAAATGTGTCCTCTGAAATCAAAAAAGATACCTTTGGCAGCTGGCATTAGAAATAACATGGAAAAAGTTGTTCATATGTTTAATTTACTAATTTTTCACACTCAGGTCTCTTCCCTGCTCACCCAGAGTATGTGTGGAACACTCAGGCAACAGTGACAACCAAACTCTACCACCCTTTGTGTAAGGGGAGCAAAGAGAACAAAACAATATGCCAGGCCCATGGCAAGGAAAAGGTAAAGTGCAAAATAAAATATTAGCATGATAAGAACTGTCCACAGACACTTAAAAAAAGCATGGTGGCTTTTTTCAAGTCAGAAATGTGGCCAATAGAAATTCTGCTATGATACATCATTTTAGACAAGGAGAACCAGATTCAAACTCAATGCCAAGGGCTGGTAAGAACAAGAGATATTACAGGAAGGAAACTTTCAGGCCCTGGGCTTGTAAGAGAAAATCAGCATGAAAAAAAGTCTTTCAAATTTTCTCAAAGTGGAATGTGAGTTACTACAACACGAGCACCTGAGACAACAAGGGCTGGGATTACAGATATAATAATGCAAAGTTAAAGGAAAGTGGTGAAAGTGTTATTCACACGGAAGGGAAGCTTCTTCCCATTATGTTCCAAGGTGCAAGAAGCATTCCAGAAAGATTGCAATGCTAGTGTTTTTGTTAAATTCCAAGCATTTAACCAGTAAGTGACATATAAAAAGCCATTAAGAGGTGAGTGAAACCTTTTTGGCTGGTCTGTCACACCACAGGGAAGCAGAGCAGAACTATACATTGCTGCAGTGACCAGAACTGAAAAGCAGGAGCCTTGTTATGGGATTCACACTCTTTAGGAGAATGATGGGTTGACAGCACAGCACAACAGCAGAATTAATCAAGTCTGCATGCAACAGCTGTTAATTCATTTTTATTTAACTTCATTTAGCATTCTCAAGTATTTCCTTGTACCAGGGATAGAATTCCCCTCTATTTCTAGCTGACTGACAACACCAGACCAGGCTGTGAACTGCTGTTGATCACAAAGCTCCCTCTCCATCTCTGAGCTGAGGCTGGCACAGTACGTGACTGTTGATCTTGGCTGAGCTCTGCCTGCCTTATCTCTTCACTGCCTCATAACCCCCACAGCAATGAGGGAGAACAGCTACACCAGAGAGCAAAACAAACATTCTTGTGCCTGATAACAGGTTGTAGGGAAGCACGAAGCTGAAATACGATGGAAACTCGGAGTAAAGGGGCAGCACACAGCTTTATTCTGGCCAATGCCCTCGCCGTGTGGCACTGCACAGAAAACCGAACCTGCCAACCTCCCCGTGTCCTACACAGCCCCCCAGGGGAGGGTGCCCCAGCCCCAGCCCCAGCCCTGGGGCCTTCGCAAAGCGCCGGCCGAGAGAGGCTCAGCGGGGAGCCTGCGGGCAGCCCCGGGCCGCCGAGGGGCCACCCCGCTCCGGGAGCTCCGCCCGG
>VZRW01014158.1:455429-497522 GCA_013398125.1 Aegotheles bennettii
TTGGCCGGTGCGGGTCTGACCCCGCATCTGAGAATGCAGTCACAAACCGGGGACTCGGAGAGGGGCCTCGGAGGGGCGGTCGCCGCGCAGGAGGCGTCGGGGGGCCCCGTGGAGGAGCCCGGAGGCGGGGCGGCCAGCTCAGGTGGGCCCTGCGGCTGCCTCGGCGGCACCGGCCTAAACACAGAGCCCAGGGGTCGAGTCTGCCACCGCTCACCTGGGTGCGATACCAGCTCATGCTTCCTCCCACTGAAGCCACTGAAAATCTTGCCGTAACTGAGCCTTACTCAGGCTCTCTCTCTTTGTGCCTTTTTTCCTGATCCTTTACTTTTCTCCTGCCTGCAGAGATATCTTTCCTGTCCTGCCCTGGGCCTGACCCCCGAGTGTTTGCATTACAACCACATTTACACGAGCTGATAGAATAATCGTGTGTGCACTGTCTCTTTTCAAATGTACGGACCTCAAGTGCAACGGGAAGGTGCAGAGCCAGGAGACAAAGCGGAGAGCATTGGGAATGGAGTCAATCAAAGGCAGCCCAAGGACAGCTTGAATGAGTACAGCCCTGGAGACACCTTCCAAAGTGTGCAAAGGGGTAAATTTGGGGCTCAGATGCACCATTACTGTAGTCTTGTTACAGGCAGAGTTAGCAGTCTTAAACTCAAATTATTGCTAATTAAGTATATAGTAGCTGTCTGAAACCATAAGAACATTGGTGCCAGTGCTTTTCTGTTGCTGTACGATATAATAAGACCAGTGGGCACTCCTTGACTTCCAGATCTAAACAAAAATATGCAAATTTCAACAATTTATTTTGCTACTACTTCTTTTACTACTTCCCTTCTACAAAAGTTAAGTTTCCTTTCATTAAAAATGTCAGTAAAAATCTTGGTTAGAACACTTTTCTTGAAATTTATATTCAAGTGCTCTCCAATATTTCTCTAAAGAAAATGCCAATGTGACCTTTTTCCCCACTTATGCTGTTAAACTGCTTTTCTTACTTACAAAGATGTTGAAACTCAAGAGAAAGCCATCAACTCTGTGTCCAGAGCAGATCAACAGAATGAACAAAAATCCAATGGTGATCACAGCTCAGTAACCAGCTCATTCAGCCAAAGGACAGAAGAAAAGAGGGGCTGTGTAAGGTAATACATTCTTTGTGGATGGTTTTTATTTAAACCTTGGCATCACTGAAGTCAATGGGAGTTCTGCTATTCTGCATGTTAATCTTAATTCAGGAGAATAATTTTGAAGGTGAACTTGAAAATAATCAATAAATCAGGACTGGTGATATTTCCAGCCACTGTACAGCTGGTTTTTTATGGCCACAGTAGCAAACTACATTCTACCTACATGATGTAGTCTATTTAATGGGTCTGGAGAAAGCTGTGCAAACTCTTGTGGGAGTCCTTTGTCAGTAGATTTGACCATTTCTCAGAATCAACTTGGACAATGCATTGTATTCATTCATCACAATGTAAATATTACAGTTGTCAAGGTAATTTTTAGCAGAGGAAATCCAGAGGCAGCTCAGAAGAGCCTGGTAACACGTCAGACAGAAAGGGAAAGCTGCTCTAAAAACCTTACTGCTTGTTTATCTTGAGCACAGTCTTGAAAGCTGTAGCCATTTCTCTTGCATAAAAAACTATGAATTGTGTTGCATTGAAATCTGTTACAAAAACAAAGATTTCAGAATGTGCACTGGGATTTATTTATTTATTTATTTATTGCCTCTGCTTCCCATTACTATTTTAGAATGACAAAAAAGATTCTGCGAGATATCTGTAAACAGCAGAAATTATACTGGACCCCTCACTTAAATGATACACTTTATTTGCATTATAAAGGTAAGAGGTGGATGTGACTGTTTAGATTTTTCATTCTAAGCAGCATTTTAGCAGAGAATTTTGGCTAGTTTATGGCTCACTGAAGTGAAGTATCTAATAATTCTTTTCAACTTTTCAACAATATATAATTTTATATAATAATGAAATGGTGTAACAAAATTAGTTAATATGAAGGTAGAAAAGTGGACTGATTGTAGACCTAATTCACTTTGTGGAGTCATTCAAAGGAGCAATGGGAATTAAGGGAGACATTTTTTCCAAAACAGCAGCCTCTGAGAAATGTCTTAAAATACTGATCTGGGTTGCGTTGAGAGGAAAATATATGTATTCCTCCTTAAATGCGCTTGTATAAAGCCACTGTTTTCCAGCTTTGGGGACTTTTTTACTACCAAATAAAAATGGTCAGGAAGAAAATGAACAGTAAAGACTTGCATGTTCTCAAATACTACTGAAAGAAAAAGAAGTTGCTAGAATGGTGGACCGTCCTCTTCTGATCTTTGAGCCGGTTTTTGCATGATATAGTTAGATGGTACAGGTTAGCATAAGAATTGTTTTAAATAAATAGGACATGTTAAATCTACCTTGTCCTTATGGTCTTGTTTTTGCTATTTTCTCAATGCGTATTATTTAAGCATCTAAAGGGCTGCATGAGATACAGACCAGAACAGGCACCTATATGTTTTTGCCCTTTATGGGCCAGGTACTGTATCATTAATTCAGTGGAAATATTGGCAGCAGCTTGAGTACAACTATTCTCATAGGCTGTTTCAACTGCACTAGTCCAATGGAATTTACTCTTCCAAAGACTTGTTTTCAGCTAATGCACAATTTCATTTTAAAACATCTTTTTCTGCAGGATTTGATCGCCTGGAGAATCTCGAAGAGTATACTGGACTGAAGTGTTTATGGCTGGAATGCAATGGATTAACAAAAATTGAGAATTTGGAGGCTCTGACAGAGTTGCGCTGCCTCTACTTGCAACTCAATTTAATTAACAAAATTGAAAACCTTGAACCCTTACAAAAGCTGGATTCCCTCAACATCAGTAACAACTGCATTAAGATCATTGAGAATCTCTGTAAGAACTGTTGGTGCAACATGTTTTAACCTATATCAAGCCCATATTTCTAAACTTTGACTAAGCTAAGCTGTTACTAGTGACACTAGTTTCAGGGGGGTTTTTCATTCATGTAAAAATTTTGCACAATATCCCATCCCAAAGTCCACAAGGCTTCCATTGACAAGTCAAACCTATGTATTTTGCAATTTGGATAGATGAGAAAACAGAAAAGACATAGTAATTACTTTCATGTGGATACGTAGGACAATTAAGTTGTTTTTCCTCACTTAATACCATCTCAGTACTTACCAGTGTTGCAGATAGGCTGACAATCCAGCTTTCACTATTTACTTTACAGTTACAATGTGCTTTGGCAGTTGCAGGCATGATTACCAAATCTTTTATGTCCGTTAAAGGATTTATTCCACCTTCAGCAGAAAATAAAAAAGAATTCCTCTACATTATCATTTTTGTACATTGGGAGTAACTTGAAACACAAGCTCCTGCTTTTGTGTAACTGCCTGGTTTGAAATGTGAATTGAGAACAAGCACCATCCTAAAGCCAAACAACTGCTTTTCCCAGGGTGAAGGAAGCAGCTTTGGAAGCCAAAAAGTCCATATAGCAGAATAACAAATTTAGAAAAAAAGCTCCCTATTCAATATAAGTGATTATTTTGACAATGCAGTTTTCTATGTGCCCTGAAACCCCCTCTGTGAAGCAGTGATTCTTACCTTTCCTTTCATTGCACTGTTCTTGTCTGACAGCTTGTTTGAAAGTCCTGCAGACCCTGCAGATTGCTCACAATAAGTTACAGACAGTGGAAGACATACAGCACTTGCAAGAATGCCCAAGTATTTCTGTTCTCGATCTTTCCCACAACAATCTAAGTGATCCAAGCATTATAACTATTCTGGAGACCATGCCTAACTTGGTAAGCTGAATATAGCTGAAGGTTTGTGCCATGTACACGAGTGAATCCCATTAAATGGTTTTGTTGGGTGGGCCAGTGTATTTAGATCAATACAATAGGTATTGATCTAAAAGAAATGTTATTAAACATTATTTGTTTTTTGTAACACCCAGGATGTTTTACTCACTTCTTGTTTCTGAAATTATAAAGCACATATCCAAATCAGGATTTTTTAGCTACTCAACTTAAAAAATTGTTTCCCTTGTTTCTCCAGCATGTGCTGAATTTGATGGGAAACCAAGTGATAAAGAAAATTGCTAATTATAGGAAAACACTTATTGTTCGACTGAAACAACTAACATATCTGGATGACAGACCAGTTTTCCCAAAGGATAGGTAAGAAACAGAGCCATCTTCTTTACACAGCAATAAAGCTCAAATGCTGATGATCACTCAATTTTTTTTTGTCAATATTGTCATGGAAGGAAAGGAAGACTGACGGGTGTAATTTATTGAGGGTGGGTGACTTTGGGTACAAGAGTATTATACTGTGGAGTTCTACATCTAACGTACCTAGGGAAAAACATGCATTTTTTCACAAGAGAAGTAATTCTTTACCAGAATTGTTTTACATCAAATCTGCAGGCCAGAGGCAAATCCCAATTTCAAAATAGACTGAAGAAGTGTCTGGAAAAGCAGAGCCAAGATCAGCACTCCTGGCAGATGTCTGGTGGTGTCATCACCAGCACTTTGCTTCCTTTGTTGCAGTTCCATGTGCAGGATCAGATAGAAGTGCATCCCTGTTGCATCAAGATTGTCTTTGCTGTATGCTTTTTTTTTCTCTTGCAGCTATTTTATGCTGTTGCAAGCTACTTTAAATATCTCTGTCATTATAAAGATGGGCTTTTATAACTTTATTAGAGTTAACTTTTGTGCTTTCATTAGAGCCTGTGCAGAAGCCTGGGCTGTTGGAGGGCTTGCAGCTGAGAAAGCAGAAATGGAAAAATGGGAAACCAAAGAGAGAAAAAAAATCCAAGATAGCATCGATGCTTTAGCAGCCATCAGGCGAAAAGCAGAGGAAAAGAGAAGACAAAAGTATGTGGAAGAAAGCAGTTCAAGTGCAAAATGTGGAAATGGAGATGCAACAGACATCCCAGAAGGTTTGTCATTACTGTTTTGGAAGATGTCTGTGTCTGCTGCAATTTGAATGTTTAAAATAAATGAATAGTTTTCAAATGTTCAGAAGCAGGCTGGTGCAAGTTTTGGAATATGTTTATGAATCTTCATTTCCCATACTAAATACTTTTACTAATCTTGGTGCATCTTAGCTTAACCAGAATAATTTTAAGCAATCATCACCTTTTTCACTGTTGATGGAACAAAGAGCCAACAAGCCACTTTCTGTCCCAGCATTTCAAGATGTTGTGCCTTTCACTAGAGCAACCAGGTGCTAGATGAGAAAACACACAACATTGCTGCAATCTTGGGAGGACTACTGATCCACAAATAACTGCTCAAACAAAGTAGGAGCTTTTGAGGCATATTTTAGGCCAAACTATTAAGATCACATGCAAAGTTTGGATATTTAGAATTAATAATGGTAATTAACTCAGTGGTTTTAATGAACTTGTTTCTTCTGTAGGAGCACCTGCAAATTCAGATGACAATGATGGAAATTCTAATACAGCAGAGACTTCAAATATATCAGAAGAGGAAGAAACTCAGGAGAAGACTGAGAAATTTAGAAATGAAAGTTTTGATGCTCGTGGTGAAGTGATAACACTTCTACCTAACAGGGGGGATAGCATAGATTTCCCATCTGGAAATATTCCTGCTAGAATTCAAGAAGAAGCACAAGAATCAAACTCTTACAAACACTCAGACTTCAACAAGACAGACGGTAATGTACACAGTGAAGATTCAAACTAAACTGAGAAAGCAGAGACAATGAGCCAAACTCTCAGTGTAGCATCACCTCTGCCGTTATTCAACTGATTCACAGATAAGAACGTCCCATTAGATTCCCACAGTGACTAGCTGGAAATCAAGTAATACTGGATAAATTATTCTTTAAATACAACAAACAAAAAAAATATTGAGGGCTCAACCTGCAATTTCTGCTACGTAAAGTTGGAATTCCACTTGTAGGTGCCAGGTTTAGCAACAGGACAGGACAGCTTACAGGCTTCCCTTGCTCCCACATAAACAGTGTGCTCTGTCTGCCAGCAGAAGCTGCATGTCACTCTAGAGGTGGTTTTGTGCCTTCATACGTGGAAGAATCCTTCTGTAGATTTGTGGAGTACATTACTGCAAAATGCAAATATTAATTTATACAATATAAGGGGGACCAAGAACATGATGGAAAGTCAAAGAGTGGGATTCAGCTGTGAATTCTGCAGTGGCTTTCAGGTCCCCAGCAGTTTGGTTTTGCAGTGCTTGCACTTGCAGTAGAGAAAGACTTTTATTCAGTTAGTTCTCTGCAACAGACTATTGTTTATTCTTTAGATCTACCAGGAGAAAAGGCAGCTACTGAAAAGGCCATGCTTCCTGAACTGGATGAGTATGCTGAAATTGAACAGATCAAACCGGAGACACCAGAGAAACTTTATCTTGATGTATGTATTGAATTCAGATTTTGGGAAGTAAGTTCAGACTTGGGTATTGACAGCTCCCAAATTAATTCTTGTAATATCCTGGCTAATAAAACTGGATGACCATATTTCTAAGAAAGGTCTGCTATTAGGAAAGGTAAAAAAGAAAGAAACCTAAAAGGTAAAGTTGTAAAGGTGTTTATTCTCTGCACTATAGCATGTGTAAAGAATTTACTGCTGTTTCCAAAAGTTTATTTTGTCTTTTGACCACAAATGACCTGAAGTTGACCCTCTATCTCTGTGATTTCTCTGGAGAAGTTAGTGAGGGCTCTAATCTGAAAAACAGAAATCACAACAAAAAGAACCTAGTAGATACGTGCATCCTCTTAGGCAAAACTCAAATAAATATGCAGTTGAAAATATAAAGTATTGCAGAAAAAGCATAAGGAAGAAATAGCCACCCACTTATTGTAAATGTTAGCTAGCAGTATTAGATATTATAAATTAATTATCAAAATATAACTTTTAGGTATATTTATAGAAAAAACCTGACAACATGCATTATAGAGGTACATACTAAGCAACTGACATAAGTAAAATGGTCTTCTATTATCTAAGCTTTCTATCTGATGATGCAAACATTTAAACATGTTTAACCACATTTAACCGTGAGGAGGACGTGGACACCACTGAAAAATACAATCTCATTTCAAAGGAAAACTATTCAATTTATGGCACTGCTGCTAAATTGACAGTGTCAGATTATGACATAACAGGCGATAGCAAACTTCTGAGCTTATGATTTCCCAGAGATTTTAATATACTCTTTGATCCCTTATACTGCCACTGGTAACTACAGTTAGGCTCTTATCCTTTCCGTGCTCTTAATTTCCCAGAAAAAGAAATCCATCCTGTTATCAAGGGGCTCAACTTCCTGCTTCAGCAGAGGGCTTACTGCTGCATCCTCCTGTTTGATTGGTTTTAGTAATAGGTTTAATAAGGATAGTAGAGAGAACTGCCACCAATTCCAAGTATATACAATCTTTTTATAAGCAGATCTTGTAGGGTCTGAAATAAAACCTTTAAATAAATAACAATACTCTAGGTACCCACAATGTGAAGACCTTATAGATTCAGTTTTTATTTTTTCCTTGGCACCATAGAAGACTGCTCTGCACAAACTTCAACGTTGTATAAAANTAGATAGATAGTAGATAGTAGATAGTAGATAAGTAGTAGTAGATAGTAGATAAGGATAGTAGATAAGTAGATAAGTAGATAGTAGATAGATAGTAGTAGTAGATAGTAGATAGATAGATAGTAGATAGTAGATAGTAGATAAGTAGTAGTAGATAGTAGATAAGGATAGTAGATAAGTAGATAAGTAGATAGTAGATAGATAGTAGTAGTAGATAGTAGATAGTAGAAGTAGTAGTAGATAGTAGTAGTAGTAGTAGATAGTAGATAGATAGATAGTAGATAGTAGATAGTAGATAAGTAGTAGTAGATAGTAGATAAGGATAGTAGAGAGAACTGCCACCAATTCCAAGTATATACAATCTTTTTATAAGCAGATCTTGTAGGGTCTGAAATAAAACCTTTAAATAAATAACAATACTCTAGGTACCCACAATGTGAAGACCTTATAGATTCAGTTTTTATTTTTTCCTTGGCACCATAGAAGACTGCTCTGCACAAACTTCAACGTTGTATAAAAGGAACTCTTCAGCATGTATAAAAGGAAACCCCCAGCATGCATGGGGTTTCTTTTGACACAGAAAAAGTGTGGCTGTTCTAATTCTACAGAAGAAAAACTGCAGATTTTGATTTGCCTCTTACCCATACAGATTGGCTGCAGTTGAGATTAAGTCTATTGCCTAGATAAGAAACAGCTAACACACATAAACCACGTTTGCTTTTAAAATCCCATCAATGCCAAGCTGTTTATCCTTTTATCTGCCTTTTTAAAAAATTATTGTCACAATGATACACCGCAGTAGAAAATAGCATTTAGTCTGACATTAAGGTCTCCCCCTTCCCATCTGCTCATTTGGAGACAGATGAATTTTCCTTTTCCCATATGTGCTTAACAAAGGAAACTCTCATCCCTGAGAGGTATTCCTGGCTGTGGGCTCTTGCTCAGTCAAGCATGGCTTTGAAGAAGATATCCAGTGCCATAGAGATGTCATATTTTATTGGTTAGAGTAGAACTTCCCACTGATCTTGTGATTGTCCTCAGGAACTGCCTGATTTAGAAGATATAGATGTAAATGAATTTCCCCCAGAAGAGGAAAACTTTGTTCAAAAGGTAAGATTTGTATAAATTCCAGTGATGAAGCTTCCCTAACTGCATTTACAAAGGTTTTGCAAAATGAAGATAACCTAAGGTGTGAAATGCTGTTTTGGGAGGTGCAATTAGTTACACATTTATAAACTAAAATGGATGTTTCAGCAGATCTTCTCTGTCCACTTGTACATCTATTTTAAATTTGATTTTTTTGTATTATTGTGTTGCAAAAATAAGGGAATGAAAAACTAATATCAAGTAATGCAACTGTTAAATAAGATTAAATTCTTAGTAACATCTAGTGTTTCAATTAAGATTGCTCTTAAAATATACTTTACTAGTACTAATATGCTGCAAAGAACTGACTAGATAGAACTAGTCAGATTCAAGGCAGTTCATGCCCACATTAGCATCATGCTGTGCTCAAAGTGATCTGCTGGGCAAAACCCTATAAACACAAACAGACGAGAAAAAAAGAGAAAAAATAGCAAAAATTTAAAGCACAGCTTTAATTCTTGGGCTGACATTGACTCGTACTTGCCTTGCTGGAGTCTGAGGCTGATACAGTACAAGCTTGTACAAGGCCCTCCAAGATAATGCAAATTTTTCCTGCAGTCAGTGGGAGACAGGGAATTTATTTGCTGTTTGGTCACGGACTCGTAACAGTGTTGCAAAATGCCTTGGCCAACAAAGCCCACAATTAAAAGCAGATAAGGGAAGGGGACAAAGAGGATTATTGCAGGAACACTCATTAGCATCCCTCACGCTCCAAAGGCTATCCAGCTCTTAACCAAAGTCAGATGAAGACGTTAGTCAGGTCCCTCTGTTTGGAGGTAAAGTAATAGAACTGAGCCCACACATTGCTGAATCGCCGAAATAGGTCATCTTTTTATGAACTGGTAATAGTTTATGGTCAGTTCATCACTAATAGAAATAGTTAAGAGAGAAATAGTTAAAGTTCATCCACACAGAAGCAGAGCTGTGGGTGTGAAGTACATCTTCCATACAGTCTGGGAGAACAGCACAGCAATCCTGACAGTTGTTATATGGATCCAAGAGAGAGTTATACAGCTTTTAGCCTTTGCATCTAGACTAATATATTTTTAATTACATTTTCTACCTTTACAGCAGGAATATCACCCAAAGATTGAAATAATTTCTGAAATGACAAACGACAGCGATACTGCATTAGAGGAAAACAATAAAAGCATGTTTGAGAATTCAGTAGAAGTTCCAACAACAATTTTTTCAAATGTGTGTAAGATACACAAAGAGCATGAAAAGGAGCACTTAAGACCCCTTGTTGAAAGCTTCTTTACAGAGCCTGCTCATTCAGAAAGATACCTGGAGGTCAAAGATAAACAGGCAACCTCCTCAAAACCCTTGATACAAGAGGTTATCACTGAACCCAAGGATAGTCTACTATTGTCACCAGTCTGCAATCGACCCGATGACCCAGGCCCATGGGAAGAGGATGGTAAGATTACAGTTACTTGCCCTGGTAAGATTACAGTGATGTAATTAATCACCGAGAGAAAGGTGAGTGGCACATACACACTAAAAGTAAGGATTTTTCCAGCTGTTGTTGACAAAATTTTCAATCCACTGTTAGTTAACAATCACCTCTCCTTTTTATTTAGGCAGCAATCCTAATAAATTAGGAATTAAAATGCTATTTTTCTCTTTTTCTACACAGAAGTTCTTGCTGAGTTTTATTTAAGAAGTTTTTTTAAAAAATTGGGCTCTACATTTCTTTTTCCAGTATTAAATGCCACCAGTGAATTTCATGTGCCTTTTGCCATCATGCTTTTAACAGGGAGCGGCAGCAATGGAGAAGTACAGTGCTTGGCTGAGGGTGACAGACGTCCCCATGAAGCACAAGATGACAAGGGCGGTGAGATTGGATTAGATTAATCACTTTGAAAAAAAGCAGAGCCAATGTGGAGCACAGTGCCTGGCTGGCTGCATGTGGTTGTACTCAAAATGCAAAGTTCAGCAATGGGACCATTAGTTTAAACTGACATAAAAGTTATGATATGAAACCCCACTGCCTTAGTGTTTCAGTTAATCAGAGGCTGCTACATCCTCCAGTGTCTGACTTCCAGGGCAGAACTTCTGGTTGTGTCAGCATGAAGAGAGCCCGTAATGCTCTGTGACCCGCAGCACCCACTGTCAGAGCTGCTGGAGAGCCCTTGGCAGCATTTGCTGCGTTTGAAAGGGAGGGCACTACTGTTCTGAGGTTAAATTCCAGTCCCTTACCTAATTTTTTTCCTCTTGCATCTTTCTAGAAATTAGTTAAATGTTTATATCCTGGGGTTTCATTACACACATAATTTCAGTGCATAACATACCACGTTTCTGTCATTTCAGCTAAATAAAGCTTCTACTTGTAACCATGTATATTTTAACTTGTATCATCCCCCTACCACTGTGTCATACCAGATGGGCTCCAGTGACACATGGAGATCATTTCTTAACAGGGTATTTTACAGATCTAATATTCATAGACATTACAATTGTCTATGCAAAAACAGATGCAGAAATAGAATCCATGCATGGAAAATCTGGTGTTACCTTTTAGGGCAGCCTGTGACAAAGCTTATACTTAGATCTACCGTTTCCATCATTTTTCCTTGCTAGATGTGTCTCAGGGTCCAGGTTTCAAATATAACAGAAAAACAACCAGCCAGTCAGGAGTGGCAGAAAGATGACCAAAGGAATTCTTCTCTCCTTAGCTTCTCTCTTACATCACTGGTAATCTTGTGCCAAAGGGAAATGGAAGATAACAGCAGTGACACCTCAGCCAGGTTCTCTCTTCTTCCCTTCTCTCTCTTTCTTTTTTCTTCTCCCCCTTCTGAGCTAGAGAATAAAATGTAAGGAAGTGGAGATTGCTGTAGAGCAGAGCTTCCCCTGCCACACCGCAAGAAAAGAGTTGGGGGAAATGGACAACTCTTGTCCAATTCTGCTGAGACATTAATGGCTCTCATTTTCCCAGCACAGGAATGACAGTCAGTCAGTTAGAAAATAATTGTATAGCATTTAAGCACCACATGGAAGCATCAGCCTCATCTTTGAGGGCTGATGTTTTTATGATATGAACAACAATCAGGAGTAGAAGCTAGGCTCTAGGTGACCTCCCTTCTTTTTCCATATTTCTATTAATGTCAAATAATTAATAATAAATAAAATTGATCAGGCCTTGTAGATGTGCACATTTAAAGAAAAAATATTACTATGGGCTTGTTGAAAATATTTAGTTCCAATTAGCTGAGCTTAGGTGCCATCTGGTGGTAAGAGAACTCGTCCTACCCATAATGCAAAATAATCATGAAATCTCTCAGAGAAGACAACACGATTGTTTAAATTTCAGTTATTTTCCACTTCTATGAGTAAAATCATCCTGGATTTTAATCCTTTGCCTCCAGGACAGAGCAGGAGAACGAGCAGAGGCCTGTCTGAAAGCATTGTCACAGGAATCTTCTCTTTATAAGCTGCAAATGCTGCAACATTTGTGAGCTCACTCCTGAAAATGATCTGCTTCCCTCTTCTGACAGAAAGTTGGACAATGACTACTTTGAGGGCTTTGGGTAGTGCATTTTTTGTGCTGTGCCTTAGTGCCTGTGCTGGTACCCCCTGATTACACCAAGAAGAAATAAGCAGGAAGGACCATATTATCATATCACACTTAAAAAGTAAAAATGTTTATAAACAGAAGATTTTTAAAAGTAATAATAAGAGCAAAGTTTGAGCTTGTTATCACTGAAAGCAAGAAAAAAAAGGGTAAAAAAATGCAAGTAATTTAAAGAACTATAGATTCTTTTACTCTGATCCTGATTTTATCAGTTATACCCACCCCGATGAGCAGTTTAGTCTGGAGAACTCAGCTGCTTCCTGAGCTGGGTTTACTTTGCCATATTTTACATGCTAGAGCTCTCCAGCTCCTGTTTTTTTTCCCCACAGAGGCTCACACCCCATCAGTGGTCCCTACGTTATCTCACAGGTGAATCTCCTGAACTCCCAAAAGCTATTTTCAGTTGAGGAGGACTTGGGAAGCACAAAAGGAGTAAGGGATAGGTGAAAGTATTGAGAGAAATGCCAGAGCAGGACTAAATGAGAAAAAGGAAACATATTTAATTAGTGTTTTCTGTAAAACTTTACAAATGTACAGCATAGTGCAAAAACGCAGTCTCAGCACATCACCTTCAAGTAAAATTAACAATGTAAAAAGCCAAGGAACACAAGCTTGCTTCTTCACAGGAGTGGCTCTCGAATACTGTTCCTGGAGGTTCCTCTCTCACCATCAAGCTCCAATCTCATGTTTATAGTAGAGCAAAAAGCCTAAAGAAAAACCCAAGAACCATCCCGAGTGGCTGCTCACAGTGGGTGCACTCTGTTGCTCGGTGCTATGAGAAACACCACAGCCTGAGATGGTGGCACACACCCTTGTGGGCTGAGCTGCACCTCTGTCTACTTGCGAGTAGCTCTCCTAAGATGGTTCATTCTTCAACCCCAACTAGACAATCCACTAAGACACTGAAGCATATGTCTAACCTCAAGCATGTGATAAGCTTCATAAAAATATGGGAAAACTACTCAGGAGCTTGAAGTTAAGCATGTGCTTAAATCCCTTATTGGATCAATACATTCAGTGTTAACATTAAGGCAATCTAGTGTGCGAAGGTTCAGAGAAGGATGTAAATCTTGAACGGGGATAACATACTCTGTCAGGCAATAGGAGACACCAGACAGTTTTCAATTACCTACAAGAAAAGAAGTAAACCGACTGCAACTCAGAGACTTTCCATCGCTGGAAATGACAAAATACAGTGGGGAAACGGGCTGATCTAGGTGAGCTTCCTAAGCACAAATCTACCAAAAAGGAAAACCTTGTCCATAAATACACTCGAGCACATCATCTAAATACCAGGCCAATGGGGGCTGCCAGAATTTTCCCTCAGTCCTGAACACAAAAACAGTGGCTGGAATTAATTCAGGAGCTCTCACAACCTTGTTTCTGCAAAGACTGTACCACCAAGGTGGTGACGGAGCTCCCAGTTCCCAGCAGCTAGCTGGGGAAAAATGGGCTCAAAAGTCAGTATTTCTGAACTAACACATCTGTTCACATTCTGATAAATGGATGGAGGAAAGGGCTGCAACAGGAAGGTCCATTTAAAACATGCTCCATCTTATTAAGGACAATTTGAGTCTGCATTCATCTGACTGTCTGTGTTTTGGGGTGGATGCTGCTTGACCATTCAAGATGCTCAGAAATATGGTTTAGAACCAAGAACTGTCATGGCATGAAGATGGGCAGAGCATTTCTTCAAATGATACTGTCACGGCTTGTACCTTCCTGTTTAAGCCCTTTGGAGGCCTGAGCTAGTTGATTTTCCTGGGTCTGTGTCTTACTGCATTTGGGTGGCTTTCCTAAGGAAAAGCAACTCAGAGGATACTGAGATAAATAATACATTCTCGTTAGAACTACAGCATAAAAAACAAAGCTCTGCTTTGTTGAGAAACTCAGTTGTCAGAAACCACATGGAAGAGGGAGATTAATTCAACCTTTGGAGGCTGGTCTCAGATATACAAAGGACAGAAGAAAAGTTAGTGGGACATGGTGGACTAAAACCCTTCTGCCTCTCTCCTACACTGAGCAGCTGAGAGTCCTTCTAAAAAGGGGATCCAATCAATTAAACTGGTTCATCAGATTTTATACATCAATAAACCAACAGGCACATCTTCGGGGGAAATAGAACAGATCAAGGCCAAGGGAAAAAAAAATCATTGGACTGGACATGGAATACTTAGCCAGCACCAAAACCCAGAGTGCGCTCCCTCGGTCCTCTTTGCACGTGGAAAATTGTGTGTGCAGAAGAGTTTATCCCTTTTTTTTTTTAAAAAAAAAAAAGTATGGGGTGCCCCGGCTTTATGTTAGAGAAAATAAGTTTGGGGCAAAAAACATCCCAATGAACCCTCTCAACTAACTCAGCATGGGATGTTTTGAGGTCTCTGATGGTGTGTAGCTCCCCTAAGAGCCAGAGACACATTCTTGGAGCAGTCGCTCAGAAAATGATCTTCTGCACACCTCAAGAGATATTCATTTTCCTACTCACCCTGGGAGGATAAGGGAGAGGCACAAGTACATCCCATCAAAAACAGAAAATGGATAAAAGAATATTTTGAGAGCATTGGACTGGCATATAGAACTATTTTCCTATTTAATAAAACAGCATCCAGAAGGGTCAGGTATCGTAGCTGATCTGTGCTGCCCCAGTAAAATCCAACAGTTTGCCATTGCAGACACTAGTCAGGATCACTTTCTTTTATGAAGTGCCTGATGTACTTTCAAGCTACTCTCCACTTAAATTTTATTAGAAGTTTGAAATTTCTAAAAGCATTTTCAAGAAAAAAAAAAATCTTGCCAAGTTCTCCCCATAGGAGCCAGCACCAGGAGCAGTATTTTGTTTTGAAATTATCGTGGGCAAACACTGAAATCCAGGTGCAGGGAAGGTAATGCAACAGCTACTGATCATTTCCATCTACTCAAAAAGAAAGGGCTCAAAAAGAAACTCTCTTGTGGGTTTCTGAGTCACTTCTGTTTCTTTACATTCAAACCTGTGGATGCTTGGATGGGTGGGAGATGTTGTTTCTTGGAAGTGAAATCACTGGCTGTTGTCAGTTGAGGAGCTCAGGTTTAACGGGATGTCCCCTTGGACACCCACAGAGGACAGGTAGGAAGCCATATTTTCAGATGGAACATAAAGCGATGAACTTTCAGGCAAGCTGATGAGGTCGTTTCCAAAGACTGACTGACGATCCATGAGGAACTGCTGGGTGCTTTCAAGAATGACATCTTTCCCTAGGAATGCAAATGGACAACAGAAAACTCAGTTTCTGGAAGGCAAGTTACCCAACTTGACCTACGTAGAGCTGAAAAGTGGCAAATCCCCACTGCAGCAGGAGGTGAGGGGCCTCACTCCAGGCAAAAAATGCTTGGAAACACTTGAGTCAAACTTGGACTCACTCAAAAGCTCATTAAAATCCATGGGAATCTCTGCAGTTTTCCAAGCTGGGTTCTGCCTGAACGCTGAGATGCCTCACAAGAAGTGAAAAAGGCATGACCAAATGGTTGGAGACATGGAGAAGTGGGTAAGAGCAGCTTCTGTTCTCCCTCACTTGAGAACTTTCTGGTTTTCCTCATCTTTGCAGAGACATCTGCCAATTGCCCCATTATTCCAGCTTTGCACCACTGCACGGACCAGAAAGGCTTTGCAAACAGGGGATGCTCCTCTCGTGCAGTTCAGTCCCAACCTGCAGAGGAATTCTCTGCAGCACAGCTGGGCTTTGGATGGCTTTGATGCTCATGCAAGAAACTGAGCTTAAGGTGGAGACTGGAAGTCCTTGAATGACACACAACACATCGAAACCAGGGGTTTTTGGTGGAGTCAGGTGGCTACAGAACCAAACTAAGGCTCACAAAAGCTTATCCTTCAGGTCTAGCCCAGCTGAATACATGTGAAAATAATAATACATCACTATTCCAACACCAGGAAAACACTTCTAGATTCATATCTAAGGTCAATGACACACTTTATCAAAGCCAGTGAAGGGAAAAGATCAGCTGGACAGTGCCCTTGAGGTTGAGTAAAAGGTCTGGAGAAACTGAGATGTAATCTTTGCCTCCAGCTGCTAGCAGCTACCGGGTCACCTCCTCTGCAGCAGGAGCCAGAGGGAACACAGGACTCACACAGCTCTTACCATCCCTACCCACTTAGGTGACCACATTGCTCTTAGGTAGTGATGAACAGTCAGAGAAAACAGTGGAGACACTGACAGATATGATGTGGACCCACGCAGGAGCAGAGGCAGATCAATTACATTTAAACTCAGTTTACCTGCCATGCATTTCCCACTGCTCAGTAACTAGCTTAGCAGTTATTGGGGAAACATTGCTGACTGGCAATCATGAAAGCAAAATAACAAATGGGTTTTATTCCCTCCAAGTGGCAACTGGTCAGTGCTGGACATTGCATCCAGCTGCTGCCATGTTTAACACCGTAATTACATCCCCTCTCCCAAGTCTGCAAGAGCTGCTCGTGCTCCTACCTGGGCAGGCGTTGTTAAACGGTGGGCTGAACACTTTTGAGGACAGCTCAGTTGCATTCTTCTCCAGATCCACTGTGAGTCGCTGCATCTTGATGCAAAAATATAAACTACAATGTACAATTATACAAAGACAGGGGAGCTTGTTAGAACTAGGCCATTTCTGACGATCAGTGCTTCAACAACATCCACCAGTATCGCGAGCTATCCTCCCTGCCCTGCCTCTCCTCCCAGCCTCACCTGCACTGTGCTGCAATAGCCCAAAGCATGAGCTCAAGGGCAGATACGCCTGAAGGAGAGGGCTAAGGGAGATGCCATTCCCTGCTAGCACTGGCTAACACAGTGTGATGCTCACCTCACATGAGGCCAGGCTGGCGTCACTGTGGCTGTTCCTGCCTGGCTGCCTACAAAGCAAACCCACAGCCAGCAACAAATATGAAAGGAATTTTCTTTCCATTTGACTATGACCGTCTTTAAAGTAAAACCAGCTTTTGCTTGCACAGTGCTTCTGGGTGCAGAGTTGCTGCAGATATCACTTTCAGGCTTCTCTATGCTCATGATTTTCTGTAGGACAAACAAGCCTAAGGATAGGCTGCACCAGATGCTGGGAAATTCAGTGGGCTCGAGGGCTGAACCATTGAACATCGCAGCCTCCCTCTTGGCCTTTACTCTCATGCAATCTTTTTTAAAAGAGACTGCTCCTTGCTTCCAAGACTTGCCAATATTATCTCTATCTCTTCAGAGACTCTCTTTCCTAATACTCGGGAAGTGGAATTACCTAGTAAATTCAAACTTATTAAATCAAAACCTAAAATGGATAGTGATATAATAAAGGCAGCTTAGAGACCTTTAGCACTTTAGAACAGATCACACTTTGCTTGCACATCTGTCAAGACGGCAGAACCACCCAAGCCTTTATCCGACCTGGCTGGCAGCGAGGGCTCTCAAAATTCACCTTCCATCAATCAGAAAAAAAACCCAGCCATGAAACACACACTTCCTTCACTGTTTATTAAATCACCATATGCACCATATTCAGAAATGCCTGTGTCAATGTCGATTCCAAACAAATACTGTCAAAGCATTTCTCCTTGTTTCTGCTGTATGGATATGCATGAACCTCTATTCTAATTGCATGTGGTTTTACTGCCCCTGGAATGTACAGGGATGGCTGCACTTTGTAAAGGCATTTTTTATAAAGAGCTTTGGCACAAAGACACTTTACGAATCTATGGTATTAGTAGGACATAACATTCATGCTAAGAGAAAGTTTAGAGCAGCCAGTTTCAATTAGAGACTCCAAGACACCAACACATCTCTAAACAAGCTCTGGCTGAGTGGGAAAGACAGGTCAAGAGTATAAGATAACACTCTTGGCCTACCCTCAGAAGATGAGTACTTGCTGTGCTTTACCACACTCTCCCCTCTGGCTATAAAATAACTAAGCATTCTTCAGTTATGCACAAGCTCTGCTTCATAATTACATTATTATCATCATATTTCAGAAACACACATCTCTTACCGGGGACAGACTGGCTTCCATTTCAGTCAAATTCCACTCACTCAAAGATAAATTGGGATTAAAGACCTGTTGGAAGAAAAATACAATGAGAGCTCTGAAAGGTATAATGGTTTGAGATACTCATACCCTCAGCTGCCTGCTGGAGCTCGTAGTTGTAAACCAGGGCAGCTCTTTGTGTCACTGCACACGCAAGTCAGAGCCCTTTTTCACTGTGTGTGGGTCCTAGGACACTTCCAGATTCATACAGTTTTTTTAAAAGTATTCCAAAACACAGTAGCAGAGGGCAGATGACTGCTGCATCAATGCCTCAATGGGAATTTCTTGAGAAGTCTGAGCACTCTGGGAAAAGGAGCTGTTGATCTGTGGTACAGTTTTATGATTCAGTCTCACTTCTGTGACGTTCAGTTACACAGAGAGAGAAAAGTGTGTCAGTAACAGGAAAACACCTCCTAATGAGAAATAAGAAACAGAAACCAACAGAGTCAGTGCCAGAGCAGGCCTTTAGAAAAGCTTTCCGTAAAGTCAAAATCAACCACAGATACTTGGGAACTGGCTTTAAGAGAATAAGATTGATTTTTTTAATGATTTTTCATTTCATCCGTGCAAGCTTACCACGTGCCATATCTGAAGCACCTCCTCAAGGGAGCATAGCTTTGACATATAGATTCTTTTGCTATGTACAGTGTTATTTGATTATTGGCAAAAACCTTTCATATACTAACTACATATGTACAAGGAGAGAGAGAGTGAAAGAAGGAAATAAAGAAACCTCCATATTTCTGCACATATACTCAGAAAAAAGTCACCATCCATTTCTAAAGACAAAGGGACCTGAGAACTGCAGACAGATAAATATCTCAGGAGAGAATTTGACATTGGCTACACTTCCCAGAATGTAAGAAAAAGGGGAAGGTAGTAGAGCTGAACATAATCCAGGAGTATTTAGGATGCAGAATATGCAGAAAATAAATTAATCCACCCAAGCCAGTTACCAAACTAGTTAGAGAGTCATATTAAACCTATTTTACATAAATGTGTTAGGTCTCATGATGATGTCTTTACCAAATGCACTGTGTTTTGTGGTCCTAGAAGTCCAAATATGTGCATTTTCAGAAGAAATGTAAAAAGACATCATTTAAAGTCTGAAATCCTGCCAGTTCTTATGAGCAGGTCAAAGCAGAGGCATGACTCTACTGGCAGTATGGGACAGACAAAGTGCCACATAAGAACCAGTAGCATGATCTGATTCACAGCCCAAAGGTACTGCTGCAGCCTTCCCAACTGTTTCCTGCCGTGGCACTCACATCCAAGAGGCTGGTGGGCTCCAGGCCATACTGCTGGCTCCTCAGCAGCAGCTGCAGCCCCTCCAAGCTCCAGTCGGTGCCCTCCAATGGGTCTGAAATATCTGTTCTGAGAAAAGACAAGGGGAAATATTGCCACGAGTGAGACTTGCATAGATACATATGGACAGCAGGACTGAGCAGACTTCCAACATGAGGCTTATGCTTTAATCTCATTTTGAAAACCAAGAGCCTGCTGTCAGCCTGGTTTATGCCATATCACTTGGTTTAGTCCCAGAAGTACAACCCAGCAGAGCCCCAGGGGACTAGGCTGAAAGTAAAACAAATGAGACTACTCCTCTCCCGGGTGACACGTGTCATTTGGGCATGGACAGTCTGTGCATATCTCTCCAAGACTGGGAAAATTAAAGCTTTCCTTAGAAGAAGCCCTTCTTGAGAAGCACCTGGGATTCAGAACAGGCTGCAGCATTCCCATCCTCCTGGGTCCACGATGGCTGAATTACTATTAACTAAGGGCTGTTAAAGGAGTGACTTTTCCCTGCAGACATTCAGCCTGAAGGCTGCGTTTACGGGAGACATTCAGCTAAAGGACAAACTGTGAGGCCCTGCTGTGTTTAACCGCCCAAAAAAGCTACAAAAATTTCTCATAAAATCCAGAGTCTTTACAAAAGGATGATTTTTCTTCTAATAAAGTGTTTTTAAGTAGCTGGGGTGGGGGGGCCAGAAACTCCCAAGTCTCCATCCCTGTGAGTGATCTCACCTGCTATTTCATGGTTTTATACCCTTATATCTAGGCTTGCTTTGGGCTGCCTAGCATTCTGCTGAGTCCCTCCAGCTGAAGGAAACAAGCACAGCAATGCAGCTCATTTTTGTGGGTTTTCAGTCTCAGTCAGAGATGGGGAAGCTGAGATCTCCCAGCACCTCCCCAGAAATACGCAGCCCATGTGATGGTGCTGAAGTGACTGGCTGCTCCATGAAGACCCACCTAGCATGACTCACCTTGGAAAGGTGACAGGAGGAGATGCAAAGGCAGAGCAGACTAAAGAGAAAAGTCTATTTGACTTCACAGCGTTGGAGAGGAAAAGAAAGCAGGCAAATTATTTTCTTCTCAAGCCCAAGCCTGGGCCTGGTAACACTATGATGCCTTATCAAATACATGCCCTACTTAGTGCAGGGGTTGTGGTGATGACTGACTGTCATCTTCCATCACTGTCTGTGTGCTGGCACACAAGTGACACCTCATTCACTGCAAAGAAATACCAGTGACAAATATTTCCTGTGACTTTATGTAACTGAAGACTCAACAAAACAAAAGAGAGAGGGCACACAAGCTGCTGGAGGCGTAGTGCAGTCGACTGGCCTGCAAAGTCTGCAGACATGGATGCTGGTCTGGGCTCCAGGTTTCACTTGGACCTTGGGCAAATCCCTCTCACTGCAGAAAGACTCTTCCCATTCCTATGGCTCCAATGCACACACTCTGACAGCTTTTCCTCTGTTGGGTCCTTCAAGCAAGTCAGCCACAGACCTGCTACCCCTGTGAATGGTCCCTTGGGCTTCAAGGATCCTCTCAGCAGATGCCACAGGTACAGGATGGAGCTCACCAGGCTGCATTAAGCAACTTAAAGTCGCCTCCCTTTCTCCCTCACTAATGGAAAGAGAGGGCCATGAAACACACAGGATCACAGCTCTCCCTCACTCCCCTCACCTGTCCAGCAATGCCCTTCTGCCTCTTCTCTCAGATGGTTGTGAGGTCCCTTGTGGGGCTGCACCACAGCTCCCTTTGCCTTCCAAAACAGACTGAACCATGGCGACCGGGAGCACAGGGGGCTCAGAGCAAGCCCGGCAGCCTGGCAGGGGGACATCAGGCTCAGCGGTGGCTTTCACTCCAGGGCTGACTGGCTCTTCCTTGATCAGCATGAGGCACTTCTCTCTGTACCAGAGACAAGAGTTAGCACCACATGCACATCTGCTCCACAAAGGCCTCGTGCTACTGGGAAGGGCAATAACACAAGAGCTTGCCTCCACTTCCCATCAAACTGCCCCACAGGGTCTTTCCATTCCCCTAGATAGGCAAAAGAAACCAGCAACCTTGTTTTCTTTTCAGCAAGCTCCAGAAACATGCTCAGCTGGAATATCTTCAGTCATTTCATCACTCATGGTTACAATGAATTTGCCCCATTTTGCGAATATGGAAAATACACTTCCATGTGCTGATCATTCCTCGGGTGAGTTTTAGGCTTGAGAGAGGTTAAAGGGTCACTAGGCTAGAGAAGTTCCCCTAAAAAAGAAAAGCCTTTACTCTAGAGATAGGAATGGGATCAGCAAGACATTCCCATGCTGGCGTTAGGATTGGACCAGCAAGCACTCTAGAGATCCCAATGACACAGGTCAGGATCTTGTGGCCCTGAAGGATTTGGAACAGAACCTATTGAGATATGACAGTCCCAGTTTGGAAGCAGAGGTTTGCCTTTTTCCAGTGGGAGACGCACTCCATGTCATTCCTAGATGGACACATGACACTGACGTTTGGCACAGTCACATTTTGTATGTAAAAATCTACCCTGTACCACTCACAGGAGGCTTTACAGCTCCCTGTGAACACACACAACTGGAGCCAAAGTGACAAAAGCATGCAGATCAACGGGCCCAGGGCAGGGAAAGCCATACTGAAAACATATTATCTTACAACACTTACAGACAACTTTGCTGCAAGACAACACATGAGCGTGTCACACATACGGGATGGTATGTGACACTACAAAGCCTTCCTCAGCATTCCTTTCAGATTATCTTCTCATCTCGTGAATCCTACACCCCCAGCAGAAGCTCATGCTGATTTAGGAAGTACCACACTCCTGAACTCATCAGGGCTGTGGCTGGCTCAGATTCCAGTCATGCAGACACAGCATAGATCAGAGGCCACCAGATGGCACTCAGTAATTAGTAGAAATAAGCAACTTAATTTGAAGGTTATATTAATTTTTTTGTGCTTTAGAAATGGCTTCCAGGTTTGTTTTCTTGTTTTTCTGTTTTGTTTTTTTGTTTTTTTTTTTTTATGTAGAGCTCTTTTGATGCTTCTAGCTAATTTTATGGTATGGTTTCAATTATTAGGCAGATTTACAGGCAATTTCTGGAGTATAACTGCCTTGCTTCTATGCCTGAGAAACTGTTTCCATGATTCATCTGTCTACTTACTTTCCACTGACATAGTTGTAGCTATTTTGCTGCCAGCCCTAAATATACTGCATGTTCTGTGGCAGGAAGAGATAAGCATTAAAATACCTCTGCATTCAGTTCTTAAGTTACTGGGACCTTTTCACAGAAAAGTTGTCCAACATCGGAAGTTGTGATGCAACCTTTCTGTTCTCATTAGCAGAAAGATTCATGGTCTGATTCTGTTTCTTCTTTGTCAAAGCCAAAAGGAAACTTCCTTTCTCTCAACAAACCCAATAAGTGTTGGTAAGTCATTATTTGACACAGTCTGAGACAGCCTCTGTTGAGGACGAAATATAAAGAAACGTGGAATACTTCTCAAAGAGCTGGGTGGAAGTTCCCAGCAGGAAACTCCTGACTGTTTCACAAGTTATGCTGTTATTATTCCTCCTTAATTCTGAAAATCTGACCCACACTGCAAACGGGAAACAAATATTCCAGCCCACCCTCTCTGCAGAGATTTGAGAATCAGACAGGAACTGTAGAATTATAGCCAGGACAAACTCTTTCGAATTTAAGCACATCCACTCCCAACTCTCCCTGGTTTTAATCACAAACATGTTTACCTGTCATTTTCAGGAGGGGATTGCATATTTATTATGTTGGATGGTGATGCTTCAGTAACATCAGATATGATGGGTCCTCCAGCGATTGCAGGGCTGTTTAAGCAAGAGGCAGGTTCTGTCGATGGCTAAGAGGAAAGCAAAAATCATAGATTTATCCTTCTGAGGTTCAGAACAAGTCCAAGGCTCTATCTGAGACAGAGTTAACTCACTGTGCCCTTGAGTCCTTCTTGTACAGGAACCAAGTAAGCTTTTACATACTACAATTTCGTCTGGTCTTTCCCCCAAGCACACAGAGGTGCAGGTGTACATAAGCACTGTGACTGTAGTGAGAGCTACTGAGAGGTGATCCAGAGGGAAAGACCCAGCACAGCCCAACATGGGACCATGGGTCTCTCATGTCTCAAGTATTTTAACTGCATGACATGTCATGTGTCTGGTGTCTGCTCTGGTGGGTCAGGATCCCTCAGCAACTGCAAAAATCTGGCTCTGGTCAGAAAGACCATAGTACCCACTTCTAGAACATACGTGTGCCTCTCTGCTCTTGCAGCGAGCCAGGCTGGATCCAGCCATGGAGAGCTTGGTGTGCAGGGTCTACCTTTCCCTCCCACAACCCATGGCTGCCCACATGAATGCGGCAGCACAAGTGCATGCAAGCATGAGCCCCTCCCTGGAACAGGGGAACAGAAGGAGTAATAAATGTCACTCAGCTTTGCAAACCTCTTCTCTTCTTCACTGCCAAACTCTTGCCAAACTACGTCCTTTGTAATCTGTATTATTGCTTCATTTTTCCACCATGGCCAAAGAAATCCCACAAAGTTCAGAGGCTGGCATGAACCTACCGACTGTATGAAATAGGGGTCGTGGAGGGGGTCCGTAGACAAATGCCGGCTGAACTTGGACACTTGTGGAGATGAGATCCCATTGTCAAGCATCAGAGGTCTGTGAAGAGAAACAGGTTTGTTTTGCCAGCACATACTGACTGGTTCCTGGCTGCTGACACAGAAATGTCTCTCAGCCAAGGGTTGTTTTCCCCTGGATACTGTTTTTCCTCAGCTGTAAGGTACTGTCTTGTCCAGTGTTATGGACAAGGAAGGGAAACAATAATTTTGGAGGAGAAGACCATTTAAAAAGGTGATTAGCCATATAGAGAAGGGATGATACAGGTTTTCTAGATCTTTTTTGAAAGATGCAAGTAAAACAACAAATTCAATTAATATTTTCTTCTAATTGCTAGTGATTTCAAGCTCTAGGCTGGATCCTCAGCTTGTTTAGCTGCAGATAGCTACACTGAAATTATTAGTGCAATACTGGGAATCTGGCCTTCTTACCAGCTCCCTTGTGCTTAGGGTCTCTTTGGGAAAACTATATCACTGCACAAAAGGAACCCGTTCCACCCACTAAGTAATAAAACAGAGAGAGACACAAAGCAGAGCAGAGCCTAACTCATTGCATACAGGCTTTTAAAAAATGTCTGACAGGCTTTTACAGATGGCACTGACAACAAGAAGTGGGTCAGCATGCTGGGTCTTATAGCAGGAGTGCTTTATGTTCAGTAAATGATCGAAACCAAGAGAAAATGAGAAAGAGCCTCAAAATGGCGCTGCCTTTCCATCAGTCATTAAACTTCCCGGGTGGCAGTCCTTGGTTTTGTGACAGAGTCCCAGAGAAGCTGGGAACTGGTATATTTTGCTACACACCCAGTATTGTTACTGTTGTGATGATCCTATAAAACTGACAAGTAAATCCCTCTTCTCCTCCCACTGTCCTGCAGTTGGGAAAAGCATCTTCAGTGTTCACTTAGAAGACAGTGATTTTGCAGAGGGCACAAGGAAAGCCAACGTTTTTTTCCATAGTAAGGTCTAACAGGCTTGACAGAAGATAAGTCCTAAAATCCCTTCATCCTACAGACATCAGTGCTGAATATGCTGGGAGAAATTATGGGTTTGCTCAGACTCCAATTAGATCCCACAGTGAAGGCCATTATACAGCAGGAAAATGATCACAGTGCTTGAGTTGTCAGCGTTGTCTAACAGCTTGTTTAACAGCCTTTTTTGATTCTATGACGTTAACTAAAGGCACAGAATGAAAAAGAACATTTGAATCACCCTGACATGAATTCCTCTTAGTAGTCTCCCTCCCCTCTAGATCACTGTGCCACAGAGCAAGGAATGCATGGCTGCTCTCCTGGAAGGCACTAAGCTTCCTAAGTCAAGCTCCTCTATTAACTTGCCTTGAAGAGCTCATTTATGACTCTAAAGATATCCCTTAGCTAAAATATTTCTCCACCTCCCTCTCTGTAAGACCTGCAGGTTACACGCCGCCAAACCTGTGTTGGATACACACCCCATTCCGTGACTGTGGGTCAAATTAAAGGTATCTGTGGGCTGGCTGGGTCAGCCCTGCTCCCACTGATGACAAGTGGCAAAACTGGAACCTGTAGGACCAGCAGTGGGGTCCTGCCCTTTACCCTCCCACTAGTTAGTGTTCCCATCTCCCATCTCGCTCTGTATTCCCCAAATAAAGGTCATGAGCTGACACGGTGCTTCTCTAAAGACTAATGAATGGGGCCTGTCAGCAGGTCTGACTCGGCAGTTCAGGCCATTCATTTCCCATCACCATGGTGCCCTGGTCCGGTGACCGCCTGCCTGGGCGAGCTGAGCTTGTGCTTTTAGTGAGGGGGCAGCATTATGCACCCGTGAGCGTGTGCACACCACACAAGGGTACTTACAGCTTCCTCTTTATCCCAGTGCTGCTGGGGCTTGATTGGAGCTGGCCAAACAGAAACTGAATCAGCTGTCAGGAGAGATCAAAATCTGGTGTTAATCAGCAGAGTGATTCAGCACTCCCTGCTCTCGCAGCCATTCTTATCTCACGCATTCCTCCCTCTCGACACCACCCTGAAGCTGGGAGCAGCCATGAAATATGAGGAGCCAAATTGCACGAGACATCAGAGCCCAAAACTCAACTAAGCTTTCCAAGAACTCAAACAACCTGCCTGGTTTTCAAGAAACAGCCAGGTGCCTGCTGTGTGCAAAGGCTGCTCGATGCATGCGCTCAGCACTTGTTCTCTCCACTTCTGCATGTGCAGAACTCCAGCTAGCCCTGCTAGTCCTGGGAATCTGCCTGTGAAGCACACATGCAAACATTCCCAGGCCTGGAGCTAGACATGGCCTCCATAAAAGTCTTTAGAGCCCTTCATAAGAGGCTCTATAAAGTCTGACAAAGACTTGGCAAGTCAAAGAGGCAGCCTCCTAGGAGAGACCCTGGATGGAGCTCTTAGCTCTTTCGGTTGAGTTTTTCAGCCCTGTGAAATTCAGTGTTGATGTAACAGGACACTAAAATGGATGCAGAATGGCTTTGGAGAGGAATCACTTAGCAACATATTCCCAGGTCAGCTTGAGCCTAATGCTCTGCTTTGGCCTCCAAACAAAGAGAGCATTATCATTATATATCACAGCTGCCTCTTACTCATTGCTTGATATAACAAAATAGAGTTGCACAAATGCCTCTACAATGGCTGGTCCAGCCTCAGAGCTGGAGGAAGGTTTGATGGGCTTGTGCATTTCTATCCAGTCCTATGACTCTGTGATGCCACGTGCAGGTCAGAACGTGGCTCTCAGGGGGACTGGGAAATGTGACGTGCTCAGTCATGTCAGCACCATCTGGGAATCACTGGAGAGGCCTTTTCTAGTACGGGTCATGCTAGATGTTAAGGGAGATGGCTCCACAGTGCTCCTTCAGTCTAAAAGGTTGTACAGTTATTCCTCAGCTATACCAGTAACACCAGAAAATGTTAACAGCTGCTGGAGGTCCCCACTGGGGGAAGGGCAAGCCAGTTCTGCTGCCTGCAGCTTCTGCTCCTCTCTTGTACAAAGGAAAGATTTGGGAAGCCCAAAGGCATCGGTACAACCAGAGCACAGCCAGTACAGGGCAATTCATGAAGGTTGTGCACTCTTGCTCAGGACTTTGACAGAAAAGTGGTTCCTAACACCACAGCAAGGACTGACAGGGAAATGAAAATCTTTCGCTCGAGGGCATAATCTGTGCTTTGTTAATGACACATAAGAGCATCACACAATTTGAAAGAGAAGGAAAATAAATGCACTGCAACATCAGAGTGTGGAGAAGACCACCACGCCATACAAGTGAGTTTGGGGTTTATATAACCACTACCTTGTTGATCACTTTCTGTTGCTGTGAGTGGTTCTGCCGGAGAGAAACAACTTCCCGCCAAAGAACTTCATTTTGCCTGAAAGTGAAACAGAAACTTTCCGTGAGCACAGAAACATCCCAACAGCCCATGGTGCTGCCAAGACTCACAGCAGACCCAATTGCGCAGTCTGTCTCACTCTGGGGCTCTTGCAGTGTTTGGCTCTTTTCAGGTGTCCCAAACCAGGTCACACAACTGCTTTCCTTGTTTTTCCTTGACCTCAAAAGAACTACAGACTGAAGCAGGGAGGAAAAACAAATAAAAAGAAGCCCACATATATAAGGGAGGGTAACAGGAGGACGTGTATTTAATTTTTGTGGAACATTTCGGCCAAACTCAGAATCTCAGCAGGGCCTGATTTGTGACTTTGAATTATATGGATCACCAAAACTGTTCTTCCTGCAGTAACCAAGAAAGCCCAACCTCTCCTCAACTGCCCCCAAAACCCAAGAGATCCTATGGACAGAGATCTCATGTATTCTGCCTGTTGAAATCCCACACACACGGTGCTACAACGGCGTGTTTGGGAGTGACTGGAGCAGCTAAAGGGATGCTTCTGCATCTGAGAGCCTTGAACTAGGAGGACTGTAATGATTTCATTAATGGGAGCCACTGATTACACCCCGCACTGATCTGTGTCCAGCTTGCAATTGCAGAGAGTATTTTTATTTTCTGTCTGCAAATGCAGCACACAGGGGTGTTACAGGCTGCCTTGAACAGTCAGCCCCGGAAAGTGAGATGGGGAGATGCAGAGTTTATCTGCCATGCTCCCTTCAAACCTGGATGCCAGCCAAGTCTGTGCTGAAAAAGGTTTTGCCAATCAATTTATTTCAAGAGTATATATATGTACCAAAACTGACAGGCCAGCAAAACCTATCACACAGGTGAAATTTACAAATCCTTTTGCTGCATATCCCTTAGGTGGTTTTAGTCTTACTAGTGTGGATTGATGCTAGAACTGGAAGGATAAGGTCCAGGGCTTAAGAGAGCACAGTAGCTGCTCTAGTGCAGCAGCTTGTACTGCAAGAATCTCTGCAGTGAACTTTCTGAACTGGTATTGATAGAATTTTCAGCAAAGCAGCTTTTCTTAGTCTGACAGATTGTACCAGAATTATGTCCTAATGGTTCTTCACCAGCGTACATCTCCTAGCATGGTTTCAGCCTGGGATTTCTAGTCTGTCTTAGTTTATAAAAATTGTGTTTCTTTCATCAGTTGAATGCAATTTTGCCTTCTGCTAGATGGAGGAAGGGAGCAAGCAAATCAAAAGGGAGAATAAACTAAAAGCAAGGCCAAACCAGCAATACTGGAATTCCTTAAGAAATTAGGTAAGATACAAGCCTAGAACTCTTTTATTGCCACTGTACCTGGATGTGAGTTCATGTACATGCTAAATGTGGGAGTCATTAAGAATCAAGGTTGGATAAAAATGTTTATTCATTGCACATCAGGTGCTGGGCTGGAATGAAGTTTCACAGTATACAGTGTTCTCTCAAGGCCCAGACTGTCCCTGTCATACGGTGATGTATGAATGTCAGCTTTGGTTATAAAAGAAGGTTTTGAGTCTTTTTGATTATTCTAGTGCTTTATAACAAACTTTTCTGTAAGGGTTAAAGTTCTGGAGGAAAATAAAAACCCCTCCAAGTACATGATTTATAAAACTTCATCCATGTACTGAATTCCTAGTGACCATGTCTGACTCAGAAAACCTCAGCCTCAGACAGCTGGAGGTCAGGCAGCCACCTGCAAGAAGCATTGCATTTGCTTGTTTTGCTTGCTCTTACACAATTTTGGCCACGCCAGAAGACACAGTCTTCAGAGAGATGGGTCCATGGACTAAACACTACAGCAGTTCTTGTGTTCTTATATATTTCAGGCCAGTCCTATATTTTAGAGGTAGAGGATGACAGAGAGATATTTTTAAATATTTTTTTAATAGCTAGAGTGGACACTACCACATTTCTGCCAAGGACACTTCTGTGGGTGAGAAAGTTACACCTTCAACATCATTTCTATCTGGAGGAAATACAGTTATCTGAGTTAAGTGTCCAGGTTTTACACATACTTCCTACATGGCCTCCTCTGTGCTTTCCTCATCTGTGAAGGGAAAACAGATGAAGAGAACATGTCTGCCTTTCACAGAAGACAGAGAGGCTGAGGATCAATTCATATTTTGTAGATCATTGAGTCTTCATAGAAATCCTAAATGTTATTGTCTTATCAGATCTAGTTCCTATGATAGTCCCTGGCTCAGCACATGGTCCCTGGGAGGGGTGGTGTGTAAGGATCCTTCCTTCAAACATTCCCCAAGATCAACAACTCTAGAGAAGCAAATGCCCGTAAGAAGCAGCCTGAGTAGGATTCAACTCACTGCTTCATGTCCTGCACTTGACACTCCATGTTCTCCTGCTGACTTCTCAGTATCTGTACCTCGTATAGCAACCTGCTGAGGTCCTCCTGGCGCATCTTGGTCTCCTCACTTTTCACTACCGACACCTGAGGAGGGAAAATCAAAGTGGATTTTATGAACGCAAGAAGGACCATGGACAGGCAGAGTCATTGCTGTGGCTCAGGTGCAGGATTTCCAGCAGCCAGGCACTGATGTGCTGAAATACTAGGGCAGGCATCATGCACAGGAGTCTGAACTGTCTTTAGGGTATTATTGCAAGAGCCAAAGGGATAAAATAGAGCAAAGGGCAGGACAATTCCTTTCATACAGAGTATCTGTTGGCAGCAGAACACGCCTCATCAGACTGGGGACTTATTTCAAATCAGCTTGGGGGAAGGTATTTTGAGGACCAGGGAGAAATTCAACTAGGTTGTTTAAGTCTTTCTACTTTAACTATGGAGAGACCCAAACCAGCCTCATGTTTTACAGGTTTGAGCCTTCAAATCGACATATTATACTTGGATTTCCAGAAGGCTTTTGCTGAAGTTCCTTTTCTGAAGTTGTTACACTAATTCAGTAAGAGAACAGCCCTTTTTTGGGCATCAGTAACTGATTAAAAGACAGCAAACAGAGGGCAGGAGAAGGTTATCTCTTCTATAACGCCAGGAGATGGCTTTGGGAGACCCTGTGGGAGTTCTGTCGTACTTATCTAGAAAAGTGGGTAATGATTCAAAAGCAGAGCAGTGCGAAGCAAGCCTGGCCATGCAGCACTACACGAAGGTCTCCTGATACTGAGTGACAGAGCAAAAAAACACAGATAAAACTGATGAAAGCCAAGCCCTGCACACTGCGGACCCTGGCCCCAACTGTACATGTATATGGAGAGGAGAGAAACCAGACCACAGGGTGATCTTGGAGTTATGCTGAGTGGTCTATAGCACTGGGGCCCATGGTCTGAAAGCGAACAAGCCTTTGGGGGGTTATCAAAGAGAGGAATGTAGCTGCAGTAGAAAACCTCACAATGACCATGGAGTGCTGTTCTGGTCAATCTGCCCCAAAAAAGGGACATGGGAGGGTTGGAAAGGCCCAGGGCAGAGAGCCATTGCGGCAGGCACAGAAGGGCTCCTGCTGGGGGAGAAACAGGGCATTCCTGCTCAAAGTGCCTGAGGGATGGGAAACAAGTACTCACTACTTCTCTCCTAGCGGTAGGCCCAGGGGAAACAAACTAAATACAGGGACATCAGACTTAAAGCAAACCAAGGGAGCTACATCTCCACACAGACCATTAGTTAAGTTGTGGGGGATATTGTTGAGGGATGTTTGGAAAAAGCACCATACAGCCTCTCCACACTGGTGGCATGGAAAATTCTGGAACAGGGATCTGCTGCACCTCAGCCTTCCTGCCTCAGCCTCACCCTTCCCACCTCAGCCTTCCCACCCAAGGGGCTCACCAGGTGTGTGTGTCCCTGCCACTGTCCCCTCACCTTCCTCTTGATGTGCTCCAGGAGGTGCTCGTGGCCCTGCAGGAAGCAGAGGTGCTGGAACTCCGTGTCGTCCCGCTCGGGTTTGACGAGACCTCCCTGCTCAATGTTCACCACCTTCCTGAAGCCATCTGCATGGAGAGGGTGTGGGTGAAGCGCTGACAGACCCAGGCCTTCCCCCTTGCCTCCCACCCCCACCACTTTTGAGGACAGTTGTGTTCACTCCCCCTACTTTTTGAGCTGCTCTGGTGCTCAAGGCACAGCTGTGCCCCCTTCCTGTAGCTGGGCACTCTTTGGGGCTGTATCTACAGGAAATCCAGTGCAAGGGAGAGTCCTGTGCATCCCGCTGACCACCCCTGCCACTGGCCCACACCATGAAAGCCTTGCTAGCACGTTGGTCTGCCAGGAGTCGAAGCACCTGCTCCTACAAAATCTCTGGTTTGATTTGGAAGCCGAAGGGATTCAGAGGAAGGTTTTTCAAAGGCACAGAGCAGCATCAGGTGCTACTTTTGGAGAAAAGGGGTCACATATACCTTTGGAAATCTACCTTGAGTACTTCTCTTAAGTCCTAGAAAGGTTTCTAAACCGTATCTAAAGACTAGCCTAAAATTTACAATAGTGCTGCTGTAAAATTAAGTAGTGAAGTTAAAACTTTACTGAGGAACTTTGTGAATTGGTCATTGAAAAACCTCCAAAAACTAGAGAGAAGAACCATATTTAATAGAGTCGTGGTCTAGATGTGGCTGAAATCTCCACTTAAACCTCCATTTAAGGGGTGAAAATGTCCAATCAGCAAGGCAAGGTTTGCAGGGAGAAGTACTGCCCGTTACTAGTTCAGCAGTACGGCTGGTGAAATGCATGAGCTCTGGGCACACTACCCTCAAAAGCAGCAGTTTCTGAGGGAGGTGTCACAGTATCAGGCTGCTGGAAAAAGCCCCATATAGAATAAAATGGAAAAGAAATAATAATAGGTCATCAAATGAATGCAAGAGAAGCAGAAAATCTGGTATCTGAAATTTCTTGGCTCACATCTTACAGTGTAATCTAACAGAAATTTCATGCTGGAATCTAAGGTCAATGCAAGGAAATTGCTTCCCTGGGATCTCAGAGGCAGGTCCTCTTTGGCAGAATCAATAACGCCACAAAATAACACATATATGTGAGATCTCAGCTTTTCTATTCACAGTTCTTGTTCATGCCTCCTTTCCCACCTGCACTTTCTGTCACTTCCCCCGTATCTGTAGGACCTGCAGGATCTGGGATCTGGAGGTTGAACTTACACATGTTCAGCTGCCGGACGAAACTGGCCATGTTGTTGTGTTTGAAATACTTGGGCAGCACCTCTTTGGCAAAGCGTCCCTGGTCGAATACATGGAAGCTGGTGCCATTCTGCAAAGGAGACAAGGACAAAGGTGAAGTCAGAGGAGCATCCCTGACCATGAGAGGGGCCTGAGAGGAGGCGATTCCCTTGAGTCCTACAGTGGGGCAAGTAGTGCTCTCTGGATTGTCACCTTGAAGCTGAGAAGAGTGACAACAGCCTTCAGTGACGGATGTTCTCCTTTCAGTTCTGGTACAGTCAGTCCTCTGTGACCGCAGTTTGACCTTGTTCTACTAAGCTCTGCCACTGCTTAATTAAGAGCCTTGGATGTGAAAAACAAACTGCAGACTTCTGCATCCAAATAGCTGGTAGTCTGTGATCATTATCCCCTTGTGTGGACCTCACAGAAAGGCTCTGGTGTCTGAAGAAGGTCTTGGAAAGTGGGAATTGCCATTTTAACCCCTCCATCTGCTTGTATAGGTCTAACTGCAACCCATCCGCTCCAGAGCATAGCAGTCCCAGGGGGAGTGCTGCCTGGAGACATGGCACAAGAAACACAGCAAGGCAAGAAAGTAAATCATCTCTGGAGACACCAGATGATCCAGAAGCTCTATGCACCTTCTCTTGATTATTTTTAAAAGCACAGAGCCACAAAGGCAACCTGCAAAATATTAACAGTCACGCTTCACAGTCCAAGCTAGCAACATGCATGTTAACCATATTAAATATCTGTTACTGGGGTTGCATTGCCAGGATCCATGATTGCAAAACAAGGCAAACTGCCTGGGATGCTGGCAGACACAGACAGGCTGCAGGCCATGCGCTTTCCCTGCCTGGCCTTCTACCTGCTGACAGTTAGGCTGGTACAGAGAGGGCCTGGCGACACAATGCATTGAAGCCACCTTGAAATGTTTTGCAAACAGCAATTCATGAAACCTTTTTAATTGCCAATTCTTCTGTCTCTTATTGTTCATCTGCAGCCAACACTTAGGAACAATGTTTTCTAAATCCTCAACCTCAAGAGCCTCAGTGTCTCCAGGATACAGGGACAGGGGGACCACCTTAAATCCTCTCTGGAGGGGCAGCACAGGGAATCTGGAGGGATGAAGGATCACTATTTCAGACATGTAGTTTGAGGCACACGTGGCATTTTTTTAAAGTTGCAAAGAATTGCATCTAGGGGCTCACACTGGCTTTGCTTGTGGATAAAGAACTGCAAAAAGCTATCTGGGGAACCACCCAGCTGTGCAGCCGAAGCTCACCACAGCTTTAGGGAGGACAGGCAAGGTGCAGGCAAGGTGCAGAGACCTATGCCAGTGCAAAGACACCAGCAGGTATTAGGAAGTTACCAACTGAGCTGCAGCTGATTTTCAAGGGACGGCTAGCTACAAACACCCCAATGAACATCTGCACCATGTTGGCAGGGAGGGCTGTGAGACCAGGACAGCCACAACCACCCTCCTGCTGTGTTCTTCAGCATTATTACCAGCAGTCAAGCAGTGCATCAGTCTAGGGGGTTATTTCACAGCAGAGTGTTTCTTGACAGAGGACAGTGTTTTGTAAGAGTGAGCACTTAGGCCGTGCGTGCAGTAGGAGCACACCAGTCATGGTAGGGGTCCCACCACGCACCCATCACAGGATCCCTAGCTGCATGGGTGCTCTCAGGGCTGCCTGGAAATTTCTAAAACAAGGAGTGTAATCAGGACCACGAGAAAGCTCAGTGACTAAAGAGGGGTCAGTGTGTGCCTGTAGCCTGCCCACAGCCACCCGAAAACAGCCATTTGGCAAATCCTGCTGCCCTACTCGTTTCCACTCCATTGCCATCACCAAACTGTGCCATTCCCTCTGTGCTCTGGCTCATTTGTGAGCTCTGACACTTAACCCTGCACATGCACAAACACACTGCCCTGGGCCAGCTCTACTGCTTGCTCTCTGTTCACTGCTGCAAACACTGAACACGACTGTTTGCCTTGACAGTGCCCTTTGACCACCACCAGGGGCTTTCCTGTAGTTCTTTACCCCATGCAGCAGAAGCAAAGGCTGGTCAAGCACTTAAGAGATTCAGTGATAACCTGTATGATAGAATTGTCCTCACAGACTGCGCATGCAGACATGACAGCAGGGACTAGGGTTTCTCAACACTGGAAAGGCTCACAGACAGAGCTTGTTTATCTTGCTTTCCTTGTGCTTCTGCCTACTCTCTCTCCCTGGGATACAGCTGTGTGTCCCAGGCCAGGCAGGCTGATGTAAAATTATAAACACGAGGATTCGTGTACCTGAGCATCTCCTTATGGCCTCTCTCGAGAGGTCATTCCTTCAAATTCAGGGCTGCAAGGTTCTCAGAAGCTGGTATCCCAAAAGGGTTCCTACAGACACAAGAGACTTTGGAGTTACTGTGTGATCCCCCAATGAACCATGCATGTGCCAGCTTGTTCCCACACAGCAGCTGTGCCTTGCTTGTCTTATGTCATGGGAGCACAAGCTGGGAGACATTTTGAAAGTCTTCTCCGCCCAAGGCAAAATTGGCTGTGCTGCGTGTCAGTCTTGGCAGATGCTTAACTGTTTCTGACAGACCCGTGATTACAGACACCCTGTGCTCTGCCCAGGCAAGCTACCCCAGGAATTTGCTAGGAGCTCGTCCTAACTGCATCTTCCATTTAAAAAACCCATTTAGTTACTTCTTATCCAATCTACCATGGACACAGACAGCAGGTTTTCCTTCCCACCTTACAACAGCCTTTAGTGTATATATAAAACACTACCACGTTTCGTCTCCATGTCCTCTCCTTCATGCTAAGAAACAGTTCATAGGTCTTTATAGGTCCTATTTTCTGATTACATTCAGAAATCTTAGGCATGCACACAATTTCTCAGCTCCAACAACAGTGATGGACAGAAGGGCAGGATACACCATGGGAACAGACACCTAAAAGCCTGACCAAAACCTCCCAAGGATGTTAGGTTGCAGGAAAGCAGAGCATGGTGGTGGTGGTCAGTCAAAAATAAGTGTTACAAATGTAACAGAGTGGGGACTATTTATATGTGTTAGAAAATCCTTCCTAGTTCGAAAGTCCTTATTTAAAACACAGGATATCAAAGCGCAGTGGCTGGGAGAGATATGGCCATGTAATACCCACATCAGAAAGCAACCATTGCCTTGGGTTAACAATGCAGCTCAGACCCCATCTCTAGTTTTGAACTAAAACTCTGTTGGACACACAAACATGACAGAAAGGCTGCTTTAGACTTTTTTCCCCCTTTAAATGCACTCTTGTTATAGATTCTTGATTTTGGAGCACAAGTTTAAGCACACAACTTATCTGATAACTCCCTGCTGAGGACAAATCACGTTATTTGCAGCAAGTCTTAATCAGGTCAAAAGCACTGCATGGTATCAAAATGCTGTACTAGGGGGACAAATAAATAATTTTAATTCTCTAATTGCACTTATTATATTAACGCCTCAGTGACAAATAAGTAGCCAAAGCAAAGCAATCTATCCCTATGAAGCTGAACAGACAATACACACACACATCACCACCATCATCACACAGACTAGTTGGAACAACAAGTAAAGCTCTTCCAAAATAGTGAGCGATTTAGGGTGCCAGCCTCAAATCTGTTTGAACTCTAGGTTTCAGCCTGAGGTCTGAATGCTGTTTATCTGCTACCTTCTCCCAAGGCATTTGTGAAAGGCTGGTAACATAACACAAACAGCAGTGGAATTATGTAAGGGCTTTTCTAGAAAATTTTATGGAACTGCAGACTGAAGCAAGGTGAAAAACCTCTCTCTCTGTTTCAGAGTCTGGATTTTAGAAGATTCAGCATTAGACACCCTTTTAGATGCTTTAAGTGAAATGTTTAAATGTTGTTATTAAAACACTCCCAAACCAGTTGTCCCTTTGAAACAGAAAAGCCATAATATTGCAAATAAATAGTATCACATATATCTACAAGGTCCTAAGGAACTATCAGTCCTTTCACTCTCCCGGTTAGCTGGCCAGCACTTGAAGAACAAACACGAGTTGCTGTGATATCCTTCGGGCTCCCCTCGGTTTCTCCTTGTGTCCCAGGCACCCAGTGACACCCAGTACTTACACTACTCCAGCAGATGAGATGGTTCGTTTCAGGATCTTCCACCAGCGTCCAGAGCTTGGTTAGGAAGGCTGGCACATTGCTGGAGTATCCATCCATTACCAGAGAGCTGGGTGAATCCTGCATAGTTTTGCAGTGTCCCAGCTACACTAACCCCATTGCTCGCAGTGTGCCTGCCTCCCTGCACGCGTGTGTGGCCGACAGAGAATGAACCACTGAATTTTATCCCAGGCTAGTGGAAAGTAGGCTCCCAGGGAGTCACATCAGCAGTGGCTGCTCATACTCTTAAAAACTCAGCACAATGCGATGGCATCACCAGCCCCAGAGAACAATACACAGAATGAAAATGCACTGCAGCCGATCTCAGAGAGCTGTGAATAAATCCGCAGCGTCATGCAGAGGGAACACGTGCTGCACACCTTATGCTGGGAGGTTAGCAAGTCACCAGAGTGAACCCACCTGCCGACAGCCCGGGGGATGCCCAGCCACATCAGCGCCAGGTTTCTGAAGGCACCTGAATTGTTATTTTGGAGTTTTCCTGTCCTAAACTTTGGCTCCACAGACTAACAAGAGCTGGCCGTCTAGACCTCAGGACTGCACATCTTCAGCAAGGTTTTGAGAAGTTACAAATTTAAGTTGGTTTGACTACAAATCCCATGCTATTTGTCAAGAGAAATGATTGGACTCTTAAGTATGAAGAAAGGGTGATGAAAACAGCTACACATAGAATCTAGATGATAATAAGCTTTATTGTTATTATTATAAATGCTTTAGATCACTCTTAATAGGTGCTTGCAGTGTAGCTTTATGCCAGGATCAACTCATAAACTGCTCTTCAAATAACATTCACCAAAATCTTCAGTACGACAGATCAACTCACACATATCCTAATTCAGATGCATGATAACTGATGCAAAACCTGTTAAGACTCTTGATTCTCCTGAGAAACACTAACTAGTAGCGAAAGCAAAGGTCTTTGCAAAAGGCATTCGAATTATAACCTGGAAATCTGCATTCCTGAGCAAGAGAGACAAGATGCACATGGGAATTTGCAGGCTTTTTATTACTACCTTGCCACTGTTTTTCCTCAAGTGTTTTTTCTCCTGCTAGTATTTCCTAACATAATTCAGCTCCTGTTACATCCCTCCAAGATTACAGAGTGGATATTCCATCAGATGTCCAGTCTGTTGCTATAGCTCACTGAAGCTGCGTGGTGAAGTACCCCACTTGGTAGAAAATGGCTGCATTGGAGCTGCCACTTCCTGAACTTTTTAAGTAGTTGCTGGGCATGTGACACAGTATGCTTGACTTTGAGGTGCTTTTAAAATGCAAAATCAAAATTAAATTTTGCTGAGGTCCTCAGTAAAAACCCATGAAGTGTAAATTTGGCATTCCAGCTACTGGTGCATATAGAAGCAGAGAAGAAAAGACCTGCCCTCCATAAGCCATTAAAGAGAGAAAAGAAAATGGCAATTCTATTTCTTTGTATAACCCTTTCTCTATCACATTGGAGTGTAAAAGCTTGGTCTGCAGAACAGGTTGCACATCATACATAACAGACAGTGCTAGTGAAACAGGATGTTCTCAGTGAGAGCAGAGGGCATTTTGCAGTGTTTTCCTTACAGCCCTAAATCTTCTTTCCATACCCTCCTGCAGATTCCCCCAGTTTTCCCAGAAAGTCAGTAGGAGCTGGTCACTGAACCGTTACTGGTTTCCAGGGGTGCCGTTCCTTGGTGACCTTCAGAGTGTACTGTTTCAGACTGGGGCAGTGCGTCAGGAACGCTTCTACCACCTCCTGGCTGACCACACAGTAGCAGTGGATCTCCAACAGATTTCTGCACTGCCTGGCCAGATCTACTAGCGAGGAATTTAAGTCCTCCGAGGACGTGGTTTGCAGCGTCAGCTTCTTTAAAGTACTGCTGTAACTCTGGGTGACAAACCTAATCTGATTTACCATGTAATTATAGGTATTAAGTTGCAGCGTGCTCACAGGTATATTCAGCTTTAGGATCCGTGGTATTTTGCAGGCAGGGACTGTATGATCAAACTCTAGGTCTACACAGAGTTGAGGATGCTTTTGGCTTACAGCAGCCCAGAGCTCTTCTGAGATGACTGGGATATATTTGTCCAGGCGCTCACAGAAAATGTCTAAATAGGTGAAAGCTGCTCTTTCAGGCTTGAGCAGTTCCTGAAATACTTCATCAGACAAACTGGCATAGTAAACCCCCAAGGCTGAGAGTTTGGGACATGCTCTGAGAACTTTCCCAATGGTGTCCGGTGCCACGTTGCATACCAGGGTGCGGTTGTTGATGAACAAACTGTGCAAGTTCGGGTTGGTGGTAGCTAAGAGTTCAACCAGCTCACCATCCAAAGTGAAGGGCATTTTTCGAAAATCAATATGCTGAAGATCTATCTGGTTTGTAGTGTCACATAAATTCCGTATGCTCTGTAGGATGTCCTGGCCAGAGTAGAAATAGGGGTTCTCCCCATGGCACACAATGCACAACTGCTGCAGTTTGTGGTTCTGTTTTGCCAACACATCCAAGATGCGCGTCACATTCTTCCGGTTGACCTCCTTGGACTGGTCAAACATAATCTTCAGGTGTTTGATTTGGCTGAGGAACTGGAGCAGGCTCTGCAGCATGCCTTCCTCATCCTCTGAATCACAGCTGGAAGGGTAGAACAAGCTCTTAGTTACTGCCAGCACTGAGCTGAGCAACCACAGAGCAGATACTCTCCTTTACCAGTGTTTCTGCAAACATTAACAGATTCCCCACACGCTCCTTCTCACTTGATGCCTGGCAAGTCACTGTAAGGCCAAACACTGAAGGAGTCGGGAAGTGAGAAGAGTCAGTCCCCTGAAAGACCCATCAGAGAAGTGTCATGACAAGGATAACCATTCAGTAACTTTGCCTCTTGCCGTTTTCAAACGGCAACTTAGAACAACATACCCAGGAATGTACTATTGCCCATAAAAGCCAAACCATCAGCAGCAACTGAAAAACCCCAGCGTATAACACAAATTTCTCTATAAACAGGTGCTAGTCTTGTAAGATAAGATCATCACACATAGAAGTCACAAATAATGTCAATAATGTCACAGTAGAGCGGTGTCAATGTTTGACATGCACAGGAAACAACGATCTGGTTATGCCTGCAAAGCTGCTTGGCCATTAGAAACCCATTCCCCTTACCTGATCTCTGTGAAATGCCAAACAGAGCTAGAGGAAACAGCTGTAGCCCACTGCCTGCACACCTGGAAGACTGCAAATCTATCTCGAAGAGAAAGATAATAGAAAATTTGGATGAGGATTTCTTCTGGGATGTAATTCCACAGTTCCAGAACTGGAGAAGGCATTTTGACGATTTGGTCCACTTTAAAAATGGGAGAAACTTCCAAAACTGCAATTAATTCTCAAAACTCCCTGTTCAGAAAAACAAACAAACCAAAAAAGACAGACAGACACATTAGGATTTATTTAACAAACCAAACCAATGCAACTGGATCACAGAGGAGGTCAACAATTTTTTCAAACTGAGCATTTCACTGAATTTTTAAATTTAACATGAAAATGAGGAAAATCTGTTGGCCAATTGTTTTGCACAGCTTTTTCAATCAATCCTAAGAAGCTGGGTGAGACCTTTCAGGAGTTAAAGATGTCAGATCAGAGCTTTGGGGGAAAAAAAAGAAAAGCCTTTTTTCCTGCAGTGAGGTTTTGCTACTCTGAGTAATAAAAATACAAGGGAATTTTCTAGTTCTGCTGCACTAGTATTCAAAAAGCTGAGACAGATTTCTCAAACTGTGGGGGAAAAAAACCTCTTTGCAAGCAGAAGCTCTGCACAGAAAACAGCCCCACACATCCATTTTTTACCGATAGTGAAAGAGAAGGCCTATAGTGGCCTAATTGCAGTGGTTCTGGCCTGTGATGAGATGTGACAATTTGAAAAAAATGTTTTATTACTGTGACTCCAGTTCTCAGAAATGGCATTTATAAATGTCTGACTTAGGAATAGAACCTTTCATGTGAACTATAATGCAAACAAACGCCTGGGAAGGCGGCGGAGGTTCATAGCATCAGACCTAGCTTTTTCATTCATCATCTTCCCAAATGCTTTATCCAGCTTCTAGAGTCCTGCACAAATAAAACTACCAACATGGCATATTTTTTCAATTCTCTCATACACCAGCAAAGGATTTGTAAATGCAAACATTCCCCTCCCTAGGCTAGCACTGGAGCATGGGCCAGTCTTGCAATCTCCCTCTGAATTTCATGGCATTTGAAGCCCCTGGTCCTGGAGTCTCAGCACTATCCCAGCATCACAGGTCTCATTAAAATGAAAACCCTAGATATCCTTCTAGAAACCTTCTAGATATGCTTGAAGTAGGCAAAGAGCTGGAAAAGCTCTTTCACGAAGCAAGTAGAGAGTAGTGATAGTAGCAATGCAAGAAGCGTAATGCAGAGCAGAACACAACTGCACATTTTTCTAGAAGACGGTGCTGCCAAGTGTGACTCATGATTCTGAGTGTGAGGTGCCAGCAGCACAGCAGCTGTGCTATCTTATCTGCCATCGGATCGGTGACAACCCCCTCACACCCACCGCCAGCCAGAGCAGCCCGGTGACAGCCCTGCTTCCTTCCTGGGACCTCGCCACCTTCTGTCACGTTCTCTGACAGTCACCTTGACAGTCACCTTGACCATCCTGCTCTTCTGCTTTCAGCTGCTCTTAGTACCACCCCCAGCACAAGTCTGCCAGAATGTCAAACTGCTCTTTGCCCCATGTGACACACACACATTCTGCTCCTTTCTTCGTCATTTTTCCTTAAATCCCGAGCCCTGGGGAGTCATGAAAACGAGCTGGAATCAGTGAGTGCATTTCTAGCTGTGGGGATTGCTTAAAAGCTGAAAGACGTGGCCTGAGGGCAGGAGAGCGAGCAGGGCGGCAGCGTTACCAGCGCTGCTCTCAGCAGCTGTGTGGCTCCGGGTCAGCGGGGCCTGCTCACGGCCCGCGAGCCTGCGGCTTGGCCCGGCTCCGCCTTGGGCGCCTGCCCGCTGCGAACAGCTCGGCCCGGCTCCCACTGCCATCGAGGATCGCTACCCGCACGATGGAGGAGCGCTGCCGGGCGCAGCAGGCCGCGGGGAAGCGGGAGGCTGGCGGGGAGCGAGCGGCCGGGCCCGAGCAGGACCAGGCCGTGCTGCAGCCGCCCG